>JAGDQP010005990.1:1690-15819 GCA_022664845.1 Lepisma saccharinum
AATCATGTGAGGGCGAATTACCTGTCCGTCACACCAGACGCCAAGTTTGTACTAGCCTTGTTTTTCCCTTGCAGTGCTAAACTTACCGCATAAAGTTTGTTTAAATGTAGCAAACTTGGAAATATAAACTTTGCGCTTCAAAGTTTGCTGGAAACTTGGAAACGTCAAGTTTGAAATTCCAAGTTTGCTACAACATTTAAACAAACTTTATGAGGTAAGTTTGGCTCTGCAAGAGCTAGTACAAACTTGGCGTAAATTTGGATGCTATCTGGGCTACATTTTCACTGCCTATGAAACTGTTTTTGATTTGAACCAATTTGTCACTGTAGAAGAAAGAAACAAGTTCACAAATAGTATATACCGAAAGAAGGCTTATTATTTTACTTATTTTCCAGGAGCGTATCCTTCCTGTGGGCTATCTAGACTACCACCGCAGACTCATCTTGTGAACAAATATTTTGATCTGCACGAGTAATATTAATTTATATGGAAGGGAGGCCAGAACACCAATCATCATCAGCATCATTAATACCATGTGTGACCTCCGTGCTCTCTTTCTACTTGTTACTTTGGCTGGTGGTATTTCAAGCTGTGAATCCAGAATACGTCAGTATTATTTATGAATTTATTTTCTTTAAATTTCAGAGTAGCAACACTCCTGGCGCAATGTCATTCCAAATAACTCCCCTCCCAGGGACATTTCCATTGGTTGTGTTTATTAACCCGAAGTCAGGCGGACGACAAGGAGCGAAGATGTTACGGAAATTTCAATACCTTCTTAACCCGCGGCAGGTTTACAATCTTGCAAAAGGCGGTCCAATCCAGGGTCTCCAGCTGTTCAAAGATGTGATCAATTTTAGAGTCATTTGTTGTGGAGGAGATGGCACTGTGGGATGGGTTCTTGAAACAATGGGTAAGATTTAACTTTTCATTTTCATTTAACATGCCTCAATAATGAACATAAGTACGTGTGATATTGTGTGAATGTAAACAAAACTACGTTTTGATATGCCAGTTAAACTTTTATGATGACTGCATACAGTCAGGGTACTTCAACATTTCTTGACTTGAAATTATTCTATTGATCTCTAACAATTAAATCTACCGATGCTTCAGAGCGCTTTTTCCACCAAACTTGGCAGGGAATTAAGGTGCATCAGGAAACCTCCACAAAGCATGATTAAAGGTGATATCGTCCATAAAGACAGGCGCAGTGGCCAAAAGTTTGATTCAAAAGAAGTACTTACAGTGTGATCGAAGTCTTAAAACACACGCTTTTTGTAAAACGCTTAAGAAATGGAAAACAAATACACATTAAAGCACTCTGGGTAGCATGCACTATCATTTAGAGAAGAAGGTCGTCATGGCCGCCATCATGAATCTTGCAAGATATTTTTTATTGAGATGGGGTCATGTAATATATCAGTCTGGGCTAGAATTTGACCAGAAATACATTGGTGAAGCCAGTTTTGTCATAAATATACTTTTGATGGAGATGATAAGATGGGATATTAATGTGTGTAGTTGATTGGAAAGTCTGGATATAGTGTGTTCTCTAAGAAATGAAAATCTTATGCAAGCTAATGAGTACTAAGCGTCTATCCAGTGGCACCATCTGTATTTGTTTTCAGTCATTAACTATATAAGTTTATTCATAACAGCGCCTTAGTTAAAAGTATACCTAGCTCTCGACTATAGTTCATTCGCGGTAACTTTGCACCAAAATTAATGCAAGGCTAATAAGGCAAATTAATGCAATATCTTGGACATGAACATGCTTTCCGGATGGTTCATATCAACTTATGATTACCCGTACGTTTTTGTGGTAAGAGAACTTAATTCAAACACACTGTGGTTCATATAAGTCAAGAAATAATTAGCCTTGTACTAAATTATGGTGCAAAGTTAAGGCGAATGGTGTATATATGGTTCATAACTGAAACTTAAGTATAGAGTACCATTTAGATGTTTCCCCATTTACAGGTACAAGTTAAGGAACAGTGATAACACTCTCTTTACGTTGGCATTATATCCAGGCAGAGAGTAGTAAAAATGAAAGCTGCAAAAACGATACAGACATCGGAACTATTAAAGTTATCTGCGAGAAAACCAACCAATGAATGATTGAATGAGGTAGAAGTGGGAAAATGGTGTAAGTGCCAAAAACAAAATTTTACAGGACAGAAGAAAAACGAAAAGTCTCACCGCCTTGAACTACATTTCTCGTCGCCATCTTGTACTATTTGCAATGTTCTTTGGGAATTTCAAAGTTTTTGCAGCTTGTTAGGCTTGACTATTCGAACATTTTAATATCGAAAACGCGATTTTCGGATTTGTGGGCACTTACATCATTTTCCAGTCTTCAATTCTAAAGCAAGTTGTACTTATTTTTTTTTTTTTTCTTGTAGATCGCGTCCAGTTTGTGAGTCAACCTGCCGTCGGAGTCATTCCTTTGGGAACAGGCAACGACTTAGCACGATGTCTCCGATGGGGCGGAGGCTATGAAGGAGAATCACTTCCAAAGCTGTTGAAGGTACCTACCTCATTTCCTATTGCTGATCAGGGGCTAGCCAGAATTTCGTTTCAGAGGGAGTCCACCAGTTTCTTTCCGAAACACAAATTTTGTATGTATATAAAATGTACATAATTACGCCTAAATGCATACTAATTTTACCAAAAAAATCGGAATTTTGGAGAGGGTCAGGAGCCCCTGGACCCTCCCTCTGGCTACGCCACTGTTACTGATTATACACCAGGTTAACATACTGGTGTATGTTAACCTCGTATTCTAAGTGTGGTTAAATTTAATACAGTTGAGAAAAATCGTATAGTTATACAACTGGTGCTCGGAGAGTTATGCATTTTGCATATTGCATATTTCAACGATTATTTAAAAATGGATGTTACATAATTATGCAAATGCATATATAAATCATTTATATGAACACCTTGCATATTTCAGACCCAAAGCCACTCAGACAAACATCAAGATAATAGATGATACCGTATTTGAAATGCGCTGAGCATGCTTGAAGATTCTGTAGAGACATGGGCGTAGCCACGAGAAAGGACCATCGCAAAAGTTTCGATTTCTAAGTAAAAGAAAGTAGAAATTTAGGGCATTTATATACATTTTGTGTACATACCAAAACTGGATCCTCGAAGAAAATATAGAGGACCCCAGCCGAAAGAAAATTCTGCTTAGAGAGACGCTAAGTACGAGACATTAGACAGTCTGCAAATGACCTTCAACTTAATGTGTCAGATATTGTTGATCTTGAATATTGTTCAATTGTATCTAGTGAAGTAGAACGTCTTTCTTCAATAAAAAAAAAACTGTATTCGAAATAAGTGTTGTTCTAAGCAAGTGTATTTGAGTATGTGAGCATACGTGCCCTCCGTTATTCATTAATGTGATATATTCTTTCAACGTAATTGGTACGTGCCTTTAGCCACCCTTCTTTTGCTTTTCCAATACATTTCTTATTGCATTGTAAAAAGATAATACATACAAAGTTCAAGAAACATCTACAACATGTAAATTTTGTTGACCCAAAACCAATGACTGGATTTACAAAGGTGTCTTACGTTCAAAAGTTGCCTTACATGCTCTCTAAAGGCAAAGACGACTAGGATCTTAATTCACAAGAAATGAACGTACGGTCATTTACCGGAAATCATCGGAAGATCACCTCTAACTTCTTCTTTAAAGGTCAATGTGTATTCACGAAACGCGCGACTACCTTTTTTTGATCGTACGAATTGCCTTAATTTTAAGATGTAGTATAGTACCACCTGTAAGTAAATATAACCCTCCGTGACTCGGTACTTTCAAGACATAAAACACGAAAAATAAAATATATACATTGCTTGCTGATATTGTTAATATATACTTTGGAACAACACACTTCACTAAGTTTAAACGTCAAGAATATGTTTGAAATAACAGTGAACAGTCAAATGAGTAACTCTTGCTGTCTCAATGTCTAATGTCAGTGTTTGATTACATGAAAAACCACTACATCGAAAGGAACAGCTTGTTTCATTGGAACATAGACAAAATGATTTCCTGCTTAGTTGTTGTTATTGTTAGTATTACTTTTTCTTTCCATCCGTCTCTTGCTTAAGACTTATTTGAACCACTAACTGAATTTTTTTGTAATTTTTCCCTGACCATAACAATGCCAAGAAGAAATGTATATTTTGTTTAATAAAACCGGACATGCAACAATGAGAATTGTTTAAAACTGTTGATAAAATGGAAATTTATGAGGTTGAAAAGGTGCACGTTTTTGTATTATTTACTGATTATTTTTTAAACTTTTCCTTTATGCAACAATGTCCATGCTTTTCCATTGTTTCTCGACCACGCAATATTTTTCCAAGCTTAGAAGTCAATAGCTGAGTATCCGCCATTGTGATTATTTAGGTGCTGAGCGTAGGACATAAAATTGGCTTTTTTATCGCAACAAAGTTAATTAAAAGGTTTAACTCCCTTTGTGTTTTGCACATTTCAAAGATTTTCCTAAAGTAGCAGTGCCCCGTATTTTCACTTTTGAAACATAGCAACCCTATTGTTATCACAGACCACCAACACCGTAGATTACCTTAATCCGACATACCACCCTTTTTAAGAAAGGAGATATTTGTTTTGCTTCTGGAAACCAAAGGGAGATTTTCTGGAACTAACTTTGATAAGTGAACCAGTGAGTTTTAATTTCTCTTTTACCACACGATGAAGTTGAGTGGACTTTATGAAATGTCGTGGAATATTTCTAAGTTATTTGCTTAAACTAGACGAGTTTAATTCTCTTTCATTTTATCTGCGTAACCTTTGTCTCTCTATCTTGATTCCTGATTTATTCTCTGATGATGATGTTTGAGAATCATCAAACGTTACAAAGTTTCTCTGAGAAAGCGTGGGAATCAATCACTAGTGCTAAGTACACCTTTTGCACATGCGCTCCTTCGGAGTGATAATACTGTCCATAATCTGTCGAAGGTATGTCTATACTTTGCAAGAACTATTTAAGAATATAAAAGTGACTTCTGAATAATGTTTAAAATTCAGTTTGTGACTGATGAGATTTGCTTCTGAAAAAAATCGTTCTTTGATCATTTATTAATTGTAAAGAATTGTCGAATTAATTCCCTCCATTGTGATCGAAAAAAATTGTCAAAACAAGTCCAGTTCCCAAAACTAGATAGAAATTTGATAGCTCTATCACCACGCTCAAGTTTAGAACTTTGATACTGAAATCCTAATCTTAGGTTTTATCATATATATATATATATATTTTTTTTTTTTTTTAAAGAAGGAAAATATTGTTTTCATAAGTCATTTATTACAGAAAAGACATATGTAACATTTTATAATGGTTTTGAGTCATTTACATATTCTTATACGGAATCTTTAGATGCACTTTTTGGTGCAGGTATAATGTATGTATCGTGATTCCTTCACTGTTAAACGTTTATGTATATCGTAGAAATGATATATGTGAAAGCTCATGGGTTGTTTCTACACTAAGGTTGACAGGTCTTACCCTTTCTCCGTACGTTTTACGTTTTTTTTTTACTTCAAGTCCTACGTTTTAATTTAAGATACCTTTTCAGTTTTTTTTTTTTTTTTTTTTTTTTACTTTACTGCCAAAAATCATTTTTAAATTACCGCTAAAATGTAATTTCTTATTGAATTTGTTAACATATTTGTACAAAAATTATGATTTCAATGAAAACAATAAATGTATAAGGCTGTTAAGCTTAGCAACAAGTCAGGAATTGAGATTTGTAGATTTTGGGGCTGCTGTTGAAGACACGATCATTGAATTTAAATGTTATTTTATGGCCATTAGGCATCTAAGCCTCAGGCTGGGATAGGGGATGGGAAAGGATGCGAGAAGGTGTCGGCCAGGTCTTATATTGAAGGTGTCATTGCGGCATTTGTCTGGTTTGACTGAGGAAAAACCCGGATGGCCGACCGCTGGAATTTAATCCACGATCTCCCGGATGCTACGACAACGCTCTACCACTGAGCTACGGCGGGTCGGTATTCAAGATCATATTTATGTTGATCAGCTGTTTGAGAAATATTCTGAATGTAAAACAATCTTAGTTAAAAGCTCAAGATGTGAAGACGGTGATGTAGAAAAAGGGTTCGTTTCTTTTCTAATGTCTAAAATAAAATGATCTGTCATACAAGTAAAGTTGCAGGAGATATATTTAGCATTCAAATGCAGCTCAAATTAAACTAAAATGGACGAATATGAGAAGTTGTTGCAGCAAGGAGTTGATTGAAGCAGAATTAAAGATTGCTGTAACCCTTTCCCTCTTTCTGCAAGGAGTATTTTCATAATATAAAAATTCTCGGGTGCTTGTGCAAAAGGTGTTAAGTCACAAAACCTTAGTTCTGAGAAATCTTGATTTGAAAGTAGGAAATACACATCACTTCTATACTATGTTTGGAAATAGAAGCGTTCTAACATCTTTAAAGATGAGTTAGTCGATTACACACAATTGTAGAGAGTTTCGTTCTTATTTAGGGAATATGAAAACCCCATTTTTGGAAACTTAGGACTTAACCCCTTTTTTCACAAGCACCCGAAATTGTTAAGAAGGGCAAAATCTGAAGATTAATATAAAGTAACACAACAATACAATCTAATGGCACAACAAAGCCTTCAAAACATTTTTTTAAACTGATGTGGTCATGTGTTTGGATTCTAACAAATATTTTTTTTGTAAATCTGTACTATCACAAGTTAATCTGCTATATATAAAACAAGGACTTCGGGGTTTTGAGTTTACCTTAAATTTATTGATATCTTTGAAAATCTTCCGTTTTTTTCCCCTTAAGAAAACCTGGAAACCCTATTCTGCATTAAACTGAAAAGATGCTTAGGTGAACAATATAACAAATTTGGTAATTGTGTTTATATAACGGCGTTATTGATGCAAGACATTATTGTTGATCATTGGTCTAAATATTTTGGCACGTTCAGGTGTAATTAAAATCCTTGAATAAGCATTTTATTGCAAATCGTGTGTTAGTAGGCATAATTACGTCTTGTGAGTAGAAATTCCAAATTCCTCGAAAATGTCAAGTGAGAATAATGAAAAAGTATTGCAATAAAACATTGAAAAGGAGTTGTTCATGCAGGAACCTGCAAGAGAAATATTATTTAAAGAATGCAAAACTTAAAGGCGTGCGATATCAATCGTATAGAAGTAAAGAGATTTCACCAAGACGTCAAGAAATATATCGACACATGTGCGTCAAAGTGCTATTAATAATGTGAATAGATTTAACAAAAACGAATTATGAGCCTATTTCATTCATTAGAAAATAAAGATATACAAGATACATATTTGCAGAGCCTTATAGGAAAGAGAGAATCCGAAAAAGGACATTTGCCTATTGACAACAACAATGCTAAAACAGGGCTTAAGGTTAATGTAAAGCAAAGATCTCCAACAAAACATGGCAGCACTGTCTCCGTATATGTCTACAAATTAAAACTTAGATACTTTAAAATTTTCAGGAAGGAAGTTCATAACCAATTCAAGAGTTCTATCGGTGACGAATTTTTATTTTCGTTTTTCTTCATTGTACAAATCGATACATTGTTGTTGTTATGAATATCCAAACCTACAAAAATGAAGCTCTTTCAACAATGAGCAAGAAAGAAAATAAAAATTCGTCACGGATCTTGAATTGGTTATGAACTTCCTTCTTGAAAAGTTTGAACTCTCCAGGCTTCAATTTGTAGGACCAGCATTGAAATTTCGTGCAATGATAAAACTACATTAGACATATGCGGAGATAGTGCTGCCATCTTTTGTTGGAGATCTTTGCTTTACATTAACCTTAAATGAAATATTTATGAATATTACTACATCATATTGACACATGTTATGTAAAACAAAATTTCTGTTCTTTAACAAGTATTATTATTATTATTATTATAAGTGCTCAAAGTTTATTCAAAACTTCCATTTACTGCAGAATCAACATACGTCCACATTCTTCATGTTCATTTTTTCAGTCTTCCCTAAACTCTTTTGAATTTTCACTCTTTCGTACAATGTAAGAGCTTTTACTCTATAATATACATGTGCCATAGATTTGTTGAGTAGCTGGCACCATTATAAACCCTAATAGCATGGACGTTTGCAGTAAGTTTTCAGGGGAATTGATTCTAGCTTGATATGTCAAGCTTACATTTGTCAGTTTAAAGTAAACATTCTGCTAGTGTGAAATTGCAAACATGACACGCGTCAATTCAAATGCAAAGTTGCTGTAAACTTAATACGTGCTTTTTTATCATTCTTTGGGTTTATCTAAAGTGTAGAAAGGTTATACAATAGATGTCACTACTGTAGGCCAATGTCTAGTAGAAGCAAGAGGCAAAAGAAAAATACCACTGCTAAAACTGCTGTTATTTAGTAATTTAATAATAAATATTTATTACTACCTTATTAAGCAAAAGTACGTCAGAAGACATTTTGTTTCGTGTAACATATGTAAAGATAAAGCAACTTCGGTATAAAATGTCCAAGTTGCCATAGAAGGGAAGCTAACAAAGCTTTCCAATTTCAGTGTTCTTAATTGAATTATGCATTAACACTCTTATAACGCTTTGACGTACTCTAGAGAAAGTAGCTCTCTTGGAAGAGTACTGTCACTCCGCCACCCCAACAGAGTCCTTGATCATATAAGGGCTCTCTTTTGCTTAATGATTAATAGTGTTATTTTTACAGCTCAATGCAAAAAATGATTATTGTGGGTGGAATACCTGGCTTGTATCCTTGCAGCAAACGTGCAATGGCAACTTGCTGCAAGTTTAAAAGTGTCAACTAACACTTTCGTTGTAAGTTTGTTTCAAGCTTGCAGACTTGCCCTGCCAACTGGCTGCAAACTTGCATAGTTTACTTATCAAGTTTGTTGCAAGCCTGTTGTAAGTTTGCAGTGCTCTTAGGGAAACTGTTTTTTGTGATTTTCTCAAAACTTTGGAAATGCCACATGTATCATTTCTGCAATAAACGATTCAATCATTAAATAAGTATTTTACTTTAATAAGAAAATCATATCCGGTGAGGAGGCCAGATCTTGTATAAGCAGAACCATACCCAGTAACGAGGTGGAAATCTACTTAAGTTTCGACAATTTCTTTTATGTTTTACTATCCTGAACTGTTGTTCTGGAAAACTTCACACTACGGACTGAACGGTTGAGCTTTCAGAGGCTACGTGATGCCTTTATCAAGGGAAAAAAAAAGGCGTGAGGATAAGGGAAAAAATGTTATTAAAATAAGAACTATGCTTGTCTGACGTTTGTAAACACTTCTCAGTTGTAGATTTCTACTAAAATGTGACTAAATTAACATTGGTCACTGAAAAAAAAAAAACATTATTGACAGTTCATCTGAAGTGATAGTTTTCCATGCGTGGTATTATTGATAACTCTGAATCTGAAAGTAAAAGGTAAAATTGTGGCCACCATCTTGAAATCCACCATATTGGATAAAGGTATTTTTTTTAAAATGGCAAGTGGGTCGTGACAACCCTAGAATGTTGCCAGAAAGTCATTCCGCTGGTTAGATATGATCTACCTGACATGGTGTCGGAGGTTTCGCCACTAAAATTTAGCAGTGCACTGTTATATGATGTGTTCAATGTGCTATCCCTTTGCTGAATACAGAGCTCCAGGCGCCTGCTACAGTCATGAGACACTCCTAGAAGCCTATGCGCCTGACATGATCCAGGTTTTCGTCACCGTCATCCAATGTGTATAAGATAAACCAATTCAAACGGTTCGTATCCATAGGAATAGGACATTTCAGGAACTAGCCTTTACACAGAATAATGTGATATTCGTTACACTCATTCATTAGCAAATCGTTCCACTTGTCAGATTGGGTCTGCTTGTCACGGTCTGGACATTCTGTCAGCCTCCCTTCAGTTACCTAGAAGCATACTTTATAACGGTCACGTAGTCATTGCCGAACTCCAGCAACAGTTGTGGGAGAGGTCTTGCAGTCAAAGACCTCGAAACTGCTGCAATTGGAGGAGTAGAAACAGTGATTAAAACAGAACCACAGCGAAACACGAGGGGTCACGTGCAAAAACGCCCTAAGACAAAAGGGCACGTACTGCTTCGACAGCGTTGAAAAATCCAGAATTCCTGCTGACGGGGACAGGAGAGAACAATCTCCCCGGAAGGAGACCTATTCTCTCTATGTCCTCTCAATGAGAGGTAGACACCCGGGAGTGTATCCTCTAGCCACAGAGGACAGTCACTAGGGGACCTCCTGTTTGTAGAGAGACCGTTCTGGAGAGGTACTGATCTCTCTGGGCGGAAAAATTTCCTTCTAAGACCTCTCGTAATTGGAGAGACTTCAGCACTCCGTTGTTTGCCTCTAGCGGGAGAAACTGAACTACAGAGGAACCTCTCAGTTAGGGAGAGGTAAGCATCAATTAAAAAGACCACCAATTCAATAGTTTGTGCACTGTATTTGTGATTTTTTACAGATAGAGCTATTTTCTGTGACCACATCGGTCTGGTTATTTAGGTGCATACAATAACTCTACATGTGTTGTCCAAAAGTGAGAAATAACACTATAATTAAATAAATATTAAGAAAGAACTATTTCAGTCTCTAATGTCTTCATAAACTTTCTGTTTAGAAACTATTAACAATTATAAAAATAACTAAGAAAACGAATTACTGAAACTCATCATGCCGTGCGCCATCTCTCGTACTCCATCGTAATAGTTCCACTACAATACACATGGAACCATGGCTGTTGCAACTTTTAGTGACAAAAACTCCAAAACCTGGATAGGATAGGTTAAATCTGACACCTGGAACGACTTTCTGGGAAAATTCTCCTGTTATTTGATACGTCACACCATTTACCATTTTTTTTAAAAAATGAGCCCTATCCAAGATGACGGAGACATTGATTATGTACTCTAAATGTAGCATCTCCAAACTATTCCACATTTATGTACTACAAAGTTTCATTTCCTTGACGGTTTGTGAAAAACAAGATTGTAGAGGGACTTTTGAATTATCCTGTTGACTGAATGATAAACTCTGGCATAAGACGCAATGATGTCTAAGAAGAAGCCAGAAGACGCTCCTAAAATGTACATAATTCAGAACGCTTGAGATCATTATGTAGTCATCATTGGTTATTACTAAGGTACGGATAGTTATGCACTGAAAGTACCTAAAATATGCATGCAAATATGCGAAGAAATATGCACTTTCGAAAATGCCTTAGCTTTTGAAAATGTTTTATTCCAGTTACTGCAAAAGTTTTCATGGTTCATTCTTCATTTTGCTCATATGATTGAACTTGGTAAAATTGCTGTTTTCAAGAGTTTCACTCTTAAGGTTAATGTAAAGCAACAATCTCCAACAAAAGATGACAGCACTATCTCCGTATATGTCTAATGTATTTTTTATCGTTGCACGAAATTTCCTTGCTGCTCCTACAAATTCGAGCCTATAGAGTTCAAATTTTCAGGGAAGAAAGTTCATAATCAATTGAAGAATTCGATCAGTGGCGATATTTTATTTGCGTTTTTCTTTATTGTTGAAATTTCTTGATTGTTGTTGTGAATATCAAAACCTATAACAATGAAACTCTTTCAACAATGAACAAAAAAAGAAAATTAAAAATCGGCATTGATCGAACTCTTGAATTGGTTATGAACTTTCTTCCCTAACAGTTAGAGCAATCTAGGCTTGAATTTGTAGGAGCAGCATTGAAATTTCGTGCAACGATAAAAATACATTAGACATATACGGAGGTAGTGCTGCCATCTTTTGTTGGAGATCGTTGCGTTACATGAACCATAAGGGTAAGAATATTTGACATAACAAGCTCAAGGTCCTTTGCAGAAGATTCAGTATCATAGTTGTAGGAAGGCTAAAATCTTGAGTCTACTCTTTCTGTCATCGCCACGAATATTGATTGATCCCTATACTATAAAGATTAGTGTAGCTTCATTTCTGATACGCAAATAGTTTGTAAATATTGCAATTATTATTTTGAGAAGAAAATGCAATGTCAATTTTATTTAGTGTCCCTTAATGACGTTTTCTTTCTTTCGTTGCACTAGAAAATAGAGAAGTCAACACCAGTTATGATGGACAGGTGGCACATTGAAGTTTCAGAGCTAAAAGTGGAAGGAGAGCCGCCAGGAGACCCTATTCCTTACAACATTATCAATAATTATTTTTCTATTGGTGTTGTAAGTATTTTCTTCCTATATTTTTTCTCTATTATAATTTTTACATTTCAATCTAATATATAAATATGTTTGAAACTTTAAATTTCTAGCCTTTATATCTGTTGCTTGAATCTCAATGCTAATTGAGATTTATGGAAGGCTCGAAATGGACCGGAGCAGACCGGAATGCCGTTCCGGTTCGTGAACGTCTCTAACTTTCCTGTTTCGTTTCGTCAACATGGTAATCATAGACTAAAAATGACAAGAGCACGTTAACGAAGGTAAAACGTTCCGTTTCGTGAAAATTTCCATTTCGAGCTCTAGATTTATGTGGTACACTATTAATATATTTTTAGCTGTTTTAAATTTTGCGGTGTTCTACGGAATTTTCAGGTGTGGGATGTCCAGTGTATGTTTAAGGGTTGTTTCGTATTCGCACCGGACTGAATAACATTCGAAGAAATTGTTACCAAAAAGTTTAAAAAGCAGCTTACTTTTAAGATAGTTTATAATAACACAGAAGTCAGATAAGATTTGCCTTCTGAAACAGAGTTTGTAAAAGTATATTTCATTCGATCAGCAGCACGTTGTCAGGTTACTAACTACGGACAGGAAACCTGAATAGAAAGGAGTTGTACTTTCGTAGAATCCTGACGAAGATCACGTACACAATTACACACTATACACTATAAAGTCATTAAAATTTTCGGCTTCAGCCATCCTCAGTTGTAGAGAAAAAAGAACACATGTGGACAATTGGAGGAAATAGAAAAAACAAAATAGCGGACGTTCTCATCAAAAACAATTGATGATGCTCTGCGTGTGCGTTAGTACTGGTGCGAAACGGGGTTTTGTGTTGAAAATTGAGCTGGGTACAATAAAAATAATAAAAAGAAAACTGGTACTCAGTAAAGGAAATGCAGTAAAAAAAGTGGAATTCAGTATAGAAACCGCAGTGGGATGCAGTGTAGAGAACGCAGTCAGAAAAAGTGGGATTAGTTTAGAAAATAGTCAGAGAAAATGGGATATATTATAGGAAAGGCAATTGAAAAGGGAAGAGGTTGCCGAGTCAAACACACACAGTGGGAGGAAGAATAGGACTAATGAGGAAAACCAGACAAAGAAAAGAAACGAAATAGTCTGAAAGGGGAGGGGAAGTGTGGGTGTAGATGTATAGAGAAGCGAAAAAAGTTACTGCATGTTTAGACTAGGTTTTAGTTTTTCTCTCAAGACCTGAATGAAAGCTCCTTCCCAGAGATGACGTGTGGATGTGTTTGTGGTGGGGGATAGGGTATGAATTACAGCTATACGGAAATTGTCATCGAAATCAGTGTTGTGCAATTGCGTGTGTGTAGACACTGGCGAATCAGGTCTGTTGGTGTCGAAAAAGTGGCAGTGATTATTGACATGGAGGTTCAAGGGGCCACCTATTTCCCCCACATAAAATGCCGAAAAGAGTGTACAGGCATTTTATGACATATATATGACGTTTGAGGTTTGACAGGTCCCTTTGGAATGTAGAGCGAAGTTGCCATCGGGTGTGCTGATAGAGATAGGAACAATATAAATCTTTCTTCTTCGAATGCGGATGAAGTTAATTAGACTTTACGAAATATTGTTTCTATTCCTTACAAAATAAGTTACCAGGAGTCCTTGTTTAGAAGGACATGTTCTCGTTTCTTCATCTTCTTATTCTTTCTCCCCATCCTCCGAATGTCTTAAAATGTCCTTCTTTTTTATAGTGATCACGTTTAGAAATGTATCTAAACTTTTATTTTGGAGGACATTTCAAAACGTTTTGAAAAAGGAGAAAGAAAAGGATAAGAAGTCGAAGAAATGAAACGAGAATGGCTAGTAAACACTTTTTAAGAATAAAAAAAATATT
>JAGDQP010005990.1:20819-74912 GCA_022664845.1 Lepisma saccharinum
AAATGATCGTATCCAGGATTATTAAGCCGAACGATAGTTAATTCCCTTACAATATTTAGTTATTCATCGAAAGTCAGAAATTGAATATAGTTATGTCAGTTTGCAATGCCTCATGAATAGATGTAAATCTGTCTGTTATATTACCTGAGTGCAAAGTTCAATTTTGTCAAAACTCACTGATCCTCACGTTTCAATTTCGTCCTCATTGTCACTCACCCTCACATTTCAATTTTGTCCTCACCCTCATGTTTCAATTTTGCCTTCACCCTCACGTTTCAATTTTGTCTTCACCCTCACGTTTCAATTTTGTCTTCACCCTCACGTTTCAATTTTGTCTTCACCCTCACGTTTCAATTTCGCCCTCACCCTCATTCATCCTCACGTTTCAATTTTATTCTCACCTTCATGTTTAAATTTTGTCTTCACCCTCACCCTCATTCACCCTCATGTTTCAATTGTGTCCTCACCTTCACGTTTCAATTTCGTCCTCACTCTAGTTCAACCTTACTTTTCAATTTTCTTCTCATCCTCACCTCAATTTTGTCCTCATCCTCACCCTCATTCACCCTCACGTTTCAAGTGTGTCTTCACCTTCACGTTTCAATTTCGTCCTCACTCTAATTCAACCCCATGTTTCAATTTTGTTCTCATCCTCACCTCAATTTTGTCCTCATCCTCACCCTCACGTTTCAATTTCGTCCTCACCCTCATGTTTCAATATTGTCCTCACTCTGATTCACCCTCACCCTCATGTTTCAATTTTGTCCTCACCTTAACACTCTCACGTTCCAATTTTCCCTCACCTCACACACTCTCAAGCAGTGAGGGCGAGATCATATGAGGGTGAGGTCCGCCCTCATAAGGCTGAACACCTATGCCTGAGTGTGACAAGAAACATAACTACTTTTTCTTCTTTAGTGTTTGCATTTTACTTATTCATTTGTTTTTATTTCTCTTTGCTAGTGCGATGGTGTTTCCTTAGATCTAGCAAACGGCCAAGCTTTGCAAGGAATTGCTTTACTCAATATTCCCTACACTCATGGAGGTTCAAATTTATGGGGAGAGAATCAAAACAGGAAGCGGAATAAGAGCCATGGACGAATAAGAAAAAAGAAAGATCGAGAGAAGGAGTTTTCGACCAGCAGCTTTAATTCAGTTGACCTCAGTAGTGCAATACAAGGTAAATCTGTTGTTTTTACATATCATCCATCACCTCGGAACCAGAAGGTACGATGTCCACTTTTTTTGCGAAATACACTGCAACCAAACACTGAAGGGCATCAACCCCAAAATTAATATATCACGAAACGACCTCCAAGTGGCTAAAAATGTTAGAAATATAATGAATTTATACAGACTTTAAATGGATCTTCAAACTTGGTTTATCTCAAAACTAGCTGAAGTGTACATAGTATTTTCTGGTTCCAAGGTAACGATGTGTTCATTCACTTTAAAAACTTTAAGCAGGTTCAATGAATCCTCCAACTTTAAAAAGAACTACGTAAAATAGAACTAACTTTCCAGAAGAGCAAAGAAACGTTTCCGCCAGGATTTTCAGTTTGGAGGAGGGGTATAAAGTCAAAATTGGAAGGGTGTAAATGAAGTTTGGCACTGTTTCTATCGATTCTTGACCGTAAAGATTTTAAAATTGAGGGGGTGAGGTCGAGAATTTGAGGTTGACACACCCATGTTGGTGGTGATGGAGGGGTAATCTGGCGGAATCATTGATTTCCACTTAAATTGTATTCTATAAGATGAAGTATTACTTTTCTGGTTCTGTTATAAGTCCAATGAAGATATTTGATCACAAGCTAAGGTATTCAAAAACTCAAAGTTTTGAGATTTATAACGCAATTACAAAATGTGACTTAGTTCTTTTTAACATATTAAATAAAAAAGGAAGAAAGAATATTAAGGGCCCTCCTCGCGGTTGTCCCCACTTTTTCAACATTTTTCAAAATATTTCAAAATTTAAGAGTATTATCATTTTTTTTAGAACATAGGGCACTAGTACAGTCACGGAAGTAGGTACTGCGGGAGTTGATAAAAACTAATATTTAGCTTTTCATTTAAAATATTTATGGGCCCGACAGGCAATTATGATTAAGCCGTGACATGTCTGAGGAACAGATGCGGCAGGCTTAGCATAAAGGGTGCCTATCTAGTCCATAATTATAAGGTAAATAGAGTCCAAAAATGTTAGGTAAATAGAAGCTAAATGCT
The DNA here is from genome assembly GCA_022664845.1 of Lepisma saccharinum. NCBI lineage: Eukaryota > Metazoa > Arthropoda > Insecta > Zygentoma > Lepismatidae > Lepisma > Lepisma saccharinum. The sequence continues at coordinate 23,043 of JAGDQP010005990.1, forward strand.
AGATCATAGACTAAATAGTTGCTAGACTTTCGCAGTACATATTTCTGTGATTGTACTTACAAGTTACTATCAAATGCAATGGACAGTGATCTCGAGATCTTGTCGATTGATGAGTGCTGATGACGTCATAATCTTTGAAAACGTATCACTCATCAATGGACAAGATCTCGAGATCGTTGTCCATTGTATTCATAGTAATTTGTAAGCTCTAGTAATTGTAAGTTCTAACATTTTTGATAGTGCTCTTAGTTTAGAAATATTTATAAAAATGTTAAAAAGTTGGGGGCGGGCTGGGGGGGGGGGGGTCTTTAATATGAATGTTATGGTGGAACCTTTAATCAAATGTAAACATTTCAAACCACATTACAAATGTGTGAACAGATAGTTGTATAATTACAACAAAATAATGTTATTTGTGCTTTCTAATAAAATACAGTGGAACCTCGATATATCGAACCTCAAGGGGAACGAGAAAACTTCGAATTATCGAGGATTTCGATATACCGAGGTTCGATTTATCAAGGTGATTTCTGACTGACTGCGATATATAGAGGTTCACAACAAAAACAACGGTTATTGGATGTGTTTCTACTACCTTTCTGTCAAATTGGTCTCGGACTAACTGATGACAACGAGAGGGAAGGGGAGTTGCAACAACTGTAAACAATGGTGTGGGTTACAGATTGCAACATGAACGATTGTTGTTCAAAGGATGAACTGAGTTTCGTCTAAATACAGTACAGTATTATAGATTTTATCAAAACAACTTCGATATATAGAGGTTTTCCGATCAAAACTTCGATATATAGAGGTACGGTACCAAGCCAAGCAAGTACGAAAATTCGAAATATCGAGGTCTTCCTAACCAGTCCTTTGATATATGGAGGTAAAAATACACATAGGTGTGATAGCAGGTTCAAGGTGAATGGAAGAACTTCGATTTATCAAGGAATTCGATATATCGAGGTTCCACTGTATATGTTTCTACTTGAGGCTGTTCACCGTGTTGAATTTGCTTTACTCTTTTAGTTAAGCCAGTATTTCTTCATAAAAGCATTTAGAGTTAGGAGTGTGACATACATATTGTTAGATTTTCTCTAAATCTTGTATCTTCTCAGTGCTGATAGGTACTTTACAAGAATGAATTTAGGCGCAGAAGTTGGGGATATAATTAGCAATATTTATTGTGTTAGTTTAAGCAGAGAATTAACAGAAGGATTATGAGAATGAGGCCTGAATCCACAGAACAATGGTTAACAAAGTTCCAAAATTTTTTGAATACTTTATTTTCTTTTTTTTATTATTATTATATATGCTTGGGTTCGATAATCAATTGTAGTTGACTGAGTTTATATGTATTCTTAAAAGTGTTGATAGTGGAGTTGATCTCTTACTTGATATTAGTTCTACAAATATAAAGTTGATAGATCAAATCTATTTAGCAATCTTTAATAAGTAAATTTGAGATATTTTTTTCGTAGCAACACCTAGGATAGCAACATCATATTTATCCTAGATACTGTTTGTTATAGGTCATAATTCTAGAGTAATTTCATATATAATTACGTATGAGAAAGTTCCTAGTTGTTACCATGATCTTCTGAAAATATGTTCAATGAATAATGTGAAAATTAGTAGCATTTTTTGCATTAAATTTGATATATTACAATAGATTCCTTAAGCTACCATTCTAGAACTCAAATAATAAAGTAACAAAAGACAATATACTCAATTGAAAGTTGACAATCTCTAGACTTCAATCGCATTACATTTTTATAATCTATCAATGAACACACTTAAGTTCTCGGACGATTCGCCAATCGAAAGATTAAATTTAATGCACATTTTGGTACAACATGGTCATATAAAAATTGCCACCTACCAAGAATATCTCGACTTAATTCAGATCATCAATGATTCAAAACACTACAACCAGATAATTTGTTAAAAGGAATCAAGTATATGTCTTAGTGCGTTTTAACATGGCACTATAAATCTGACTATAATAAATTACTATGATCGAAAGGTCACTCGTAGTAACTGCTGGCATAGTTTGATGGAGTAAAGATCCTTGTTTCTAGGAGAAAAAGGAAAGAAATAGTTATTTTGACTTATTAGAAGCAGGGAAGTGATACCACCCAACCTCACACATATTACACATCAATTGAAAGCTCTCATTGAATATAGTGTAATGCCAAAATATTAGATTGTCCAAATACATTTAGTACGAGCTATGGCCGTTAGAGGGACAGGAGATTTTTAGGCTCTATCTTGTGTCCTGTTCTACTTAGGTTCACCGTTCTTCGCAGTCCAGTGAATCAATCATATGTATCGAAAGAACAAGTGGCTTTACGTATAAAGAGAGCTCCGTGTACGAAAAGTCACTGGAGAAGCGCATTAACTGCCCTTAATATATTAAAAATGTTACGATATTCAACCTTTACAAGGCAAGTAATATCTGAGTGCTCTTCAGAAGTAGGTATGTTTTCATACAAATAAGGAAAGCCAGAATATTTTGACCAATCTGTAGATAGACCTTATTTGCAATCTGTAAAAGGTATTTGCTTTTTATTCATCACCGCAATTCTCATTGCTCGAAATTTAAGGAAGAAGGATGCTCCCATATTATAGTTCTAACAGGTTAATATTGTTCTCAACCTCCTTATTTTATTCATTTCTTCTTTATCACATTCATTAATAAACTTTGCCTTCTTCACAGATCGTGCCACATTATGCAACGTGCCTGCAACATATAATTGTGTGCGCAATGAACACTTGTAGTATGAAAGGCAGTTGTGGCGCTTTATCAATGACCTTTTGTACCCGGAGTTATAGGTGACGCCACTTGTTCTTTTGATACGGGACTACGAGGAATACATAGAATCAAGAACAGGGATCCTAGGTAAAGCAGGACTTGAAATAGAGCCTAAAAACCTCCTGTCCCTCTAGTGGTCATAACTCGTACTAGATATATTTTGGTAACCTAATCTTCTGACATTATTCTATACTCAAATGATGTACAATATGTGAGAGGCTGGGTGGTGTCATTTCCCTAAATCTCTTTGTTAGTTCCTTTCAGCATTGGAGGATTCATATTTAGATAAGTTTAATTTAATCTCAGTATAACTTTGATTAAGATTAGTATTTAGTAGGATCAAATAATTATTTAAAGAGAAGATATATATTAAAAAAATTGGTTTTATGTTATTTTAATGTTAATATTTTTATTTATTATAGATATCGGAGACAAATTGATTGAAGTAATAGGTTTAGAGAACTGTTTACACATGGGTCAAGTACGAACTGGATTGAGAGCTTCTGGGAGAAGACTGGCTCAATGTTCTTCTGTGGTGATAAGAACTCGCAAGCGGTTTCCCATGCAAATTGATGGAGAACCTTGGATGCAACCACCCTGCACAGTAAGTAGAATGGAATGATTTTCACTTATTGTCAAGAGTTCATAATTAGAATAAAGAATCATTAGGTTAGCCTGTAGGAGAACCCCCCCAAAATCTTAGTCAATATGATCGACTACACGACTCAAATCTAACTGCCTTCTCAAGTGTCGATACAGAGTCTTAGACTATGACTACTACACCACAGAAATTGATAGGGAAATTCTCAGTAAAAGCTTGATTAGAAATCGTAAAACATTAAAGGAAATCCTTACAACCAGCCTGTTGCTAGCTTATTTGTTGCTTTTGGATGGAATAGCTGTATATAACGCAGCACCATATGGCATATTTTTAGAGAATCTCGCGATCGGAATATGAAGTAAGGCCGCTTCATCCACCCGCGACCATTGACATACTGCTGTGTAAATAATGCTTCCAAATCTCTGTTTGCAAGTTGGCAGCGTGGTTCAAGTGGATAGTATGTCGACTGGCTGAGCGAAGGACCATGGTCCGATTCCTGGTGGGTCGAAGATATTTTTTTTTTCGTTGTTTTCTTTCAAAGAATATTTCTATATGCTCGTACTTTTTTTAATATTATTGCACTTTTTGTTGTTAATTTACGTTAAACATTAAAAAAATGTTAGGCTAGGTTAAACCTTAACTAAGTTAGGTTAGGCTAGGTTAATCCTTAAAAGAAGATAGGTTAGGTTAGGTTAAACCTTAACAAAGTTAGGTTAGACTAGGTTAAACCTTAAAAAGATTAGATTACGCTAGGTTAAACCGTAAAAAGGTTAGGTTAGGTTCAACTTTAAAAAAAGTTAGGTTAGGTTCAACCTTTAAAAACTTAGGTTAGGTTAAATCTTAAAAGAAATTTGGTTAGGCTAGGTTAAATCTTAGGAGGGATCTTCAAGAATTTTCCAATATTAGAAGGGATCTTCAAGAAGTAGGTGTTTGTGATGAAAACTGGCTTTAGCTTGCTCAGGATAGGATCATATAGAGAACGATTGTTACTGTGACAATGAATATGTGAGTTCCATAAGTCATAGAGTAAGTAAGTAGGTTAAATCTTTAAAAAGGTTAAATCTTAAAGAAGTTTGGTTAGGCTAGGTTAAACCTTGGAAAAGTTCATTAGGTTAAACATATAAGAAGTTAGGTTAGGTTAGGTTAACTGTTAAAGAAAGACACTCCCCTTGTTTTTCTACTATCATAAGTTCTTTTACACATCTAGTTTGCATATTCCAAACGCGAGGAATATTTTCTTCATCATATTTGAATCTTTGCATTGTAGTGAAAAGAATAGAAACACTTGTTTATTTAAAGCAAAATTTTTAAGAAAGGCATTTGTTTTTCTTTCAGATTCACATAACTCACAAAAACCAAGTTCCCATGTTAATGGCTCCACCGCCAGAGAAAGGCAAAGGCTTCTTCAGGTTCTGGAGAAAATGACCAGATGAGCACACCAACAGCGGAACTGCCTGCCTGGGATGTATTTGGAAAAACCAGATACGATCCTGTTTATAATACGCTTACAAGAAAATATCATCAAATAGATTTTTGAAACACGTCTGTGAATACGCAGGTTGTATCTGCATCTTATAGTGCTTTAATGTATATTTGCTGTTTTTTCCTGCTTTAAAGAACTCTGCTTCAGTTGTAAGATTTCTTACAAGAAGAAGAACGAGAAGTGATATCATTCTAAATAAATCGAAAGTTGTTTGTATCAAGTGAATACAATGAGTAACTGCTTCGTTCTTGGAAACACGAAAGTTGATCTTTTTGTTAAATTAAAAAAGAGAAAGAAATGGTATCTTAAGGTTAGATTTACCACAAAACAAAACTCCATGTAATGTTTTTTTCTACTGAATTTACCAGTGTAGACAAATCTCTTTATTGGAACAGACAACTACACATATTAATGTCCTTAAAATTCATTAAATTAAATTTTCGTACAATTCATCCTAGGGCCATTCTCCAGATTTTCTTTCTTTTTTAGTTGGATAGTAAAAAAAAAGTTGCAACCTTTTTAAAATTATAAAACATGTTATATTTAATAATCTTAGTGGCATTATGGGAAGATACTGAACGTACTTAGAGATCAATATTTCTCCATTCAATTTCCAGAATATAAAGTAATGTCCATGGAGTTGACGTGTTGTCTTCCTTTCGTTGCTATGTTCCTTTCGTACAGTGAAAATGGAGATCTTTAATGAAACATGGATTAAGTGATCAGTGTTTGGTTTCGGAACATGATTATACGAAGCAGAAATAAAAATAAAATACAATGATTATCAGTGCCATGGAGTTGATGATGAATAAGTGAGACATACCTGTTTTTAACTTTTTATTTCACAATAAGTCGACTGTAGATGCACCTTCCTTCTAGTCTCACTGAAACGAGACTAAGATGGCTGTTTCCTATCTAGAACATGCAAAAATATTGTGTAGTGTTGCCAGCTTCACACATTTATTACAACTATTTTGTCAGTCCATGAAAGTGATAAAAAAATCGGGTTTCATGTGTTTCAGTAAATGTAATTCTCGTACTAATAGGTTTATTTTCAATTCAATTTCGATTCGTGTTTTGAACTAAATTATTGTGAAGGATAATTATTGAAAATTAACTGGAAAACTGAAAACAGATATTGAAAACATGTCTCAAATATGAAAATGAACGTGAGTTTCATTCCATGGAGTTTACTTTAACCATATTTGAGACCAAATAATATAAATATTATTAAAATATGGAAGTGGATAGGAACTGGCCGAGTTATAAGAAGTGCTTTAAAAAGTAAAAATAGAAGTAAAGAGAAAGTTATTTCGGACTTATCTTTTGTAATAAACTATACAGTTCCACAAAATATTCCATTTCTGGAGAATAACCTCATAAGCTGTTGCTTAGACAAGCGGCTCACGCACTTGCTTTTGGTGTAAGCTGTCACGAGTTCGATTCCTGATAGGGGTTCCCAATTGTGACGACATCGTGATTCCAACCGGTAAGCTACTAAAATTTAAAAACTAGCCGACTTCATTCTTAAAAAACAGACCAAAATTCTTTGTTCTGACAAAGTTACACACTCGTTGAGTGAAAGTAGACTAAGGTTCTACGTGAACTATCGAACTAAGGAGTGTTTTCTCCGTCAATTCACCATGCTCCTACATTTTACACACATTGTTCAAGATTTGTATAAATATATAAATACTTAAGGTGAGTGTAAAGCAACGATCTCCAACAAAAGATGGCAGCACTACCTTCGTATATGTCTAATGTATTATTTTCGTTGAACGAAACTGCAATGTTGTTCCTACAAATGTAAGCCTAGAGAGATCCAACTTTGAAAGAAGAAAGTTCATAACCATTTAAAGAGTTCTAACCGTGCCAATTTTTTATTTTCGTTTTTGTTCATTGTTGGAAGAGATTCATTACTATATTCACAACAACAATTAAGCGATTTTAACAATGAATAAAAACTAAAATTAAAAAATATGCACAGATTAAACTCTTGAAATATTTCTGAACTCTCTTTGAAAGTTTGAACTCTCTAGGTTTGAATTTGTAGGAGCAGCATTGCAATTTGGTTCAACCAAAAAAATACATAAGAAATATACGAAAGTGGAGCTGCCATCTAGCGTTAGAGTTGATAACAAATTGTTTCCAATCGTAAAATTTTTTATAAACTTTATCAGTTCTTGGTTTTACAGGCACTTCGTCAGTAGCGTTTACTATGTCCGTGGAAAAACTCAGTCAGATTGGCTATCGTGAAGGGAATTTGAACTCGCGCTTACTCCGCAGTGATGATACGAAGCCCATGATCTCTGTCACTCTCCTTGAAGCCTGAGAAAGTCATCATTCTTTTATTCATTTACATCATACGCGTACATCAATATAAAATCTTTCTTACATATCCCTTCCTTCCTATACACACATGCTAAATTATTTGACTTCGTTTTTGACATGTTTAACAGTAGTAGTCCAAACAAGGGTTAAATTTGATGATAAAAATAAAAACAAATGGTAATATTCTTTTCAAAATGAAGTAATTGTTGTTCTCTTTGACTATTCTCAGCCATGTTTCTTGTAAAGCAAGAAAATATAAATCCAGATTGATGTTTTTCCATTGTTTTTACTGTCACACCAGGTAAATGTAGGGATGGTACCAAGAAATTAGGCCCTGGCCAACTACTTTTCAATTTCCTCTCCCCTACCCTATCCCGGCCTGACCCTGATATGCCTAAAGGGCATTAAATACAATTCAAATTCAAGAAGATATAAAATTTACAGTTTTTTTTCCTGTGACCTAGTGCAACATCTTTAAATTAGAACATAAAATTGAGCTGCGATTTTCCTTTCATTTTTTTTTTCCTTTTACATTTTCCGCGGCCATAAAATTTTAAATTATCTACAAATCTATAACGCTTACTTTGTTTACCTCTCTCTTCTGTTTACAAGGCCAAAGCAACGGTACTCTTCTCTTTACAAGCTGGCAACTCTGGTTTCGCACTTGTAGAGGATTCACTTAAAAGCAGGAATTTCAATATGGACAGTACTGAAAGATAAGCTTGAATTCATTTCTTGACAGCCTCGGTTCCAGGAACTGGCCCGACGGCAGCCACTTGAGATTAACAAACATCCATTGGTCGGTATAAAGATTTCGGGGAAGGGAAGGAAGAATCTTCGGCGTTGCCACTTCTTTCCCCCTCTTCCTTTTCCCAATGCTGAGACACCAAATATTCTGTGTTCTTGACCCTTCTGGTTGTTCCTCATACTTTACTTGTTTTTAAATAGTGTGAAGCGCAAGTTTATGACTCCACCCCTCCCAACAGAATTGTCCAAATTGTTGTCTCTTTCCCTAAGACCAAATCTTTTTTCCTTGTTTACGTTTCTTGTTTAAAATTGAACCATGACATCTTGCAAGTCACTTCCTACACCGGAGGTAGAAAGTATTGTTAAGTCATTTTAAAAAATCCAGGGTTGAAATATGTAAAGAGGGAAGAGAGAGAGAGAGAAGAATACTGGAAAAAGAAGTGGTAACGTTTGTATAGAAAACTACAAGGTTGTGGTTGTGGTATAGACATGAGTATGGTATGAGCAAGAATATGTTCTGAGCGGAAGAATAGGTTACCTCTATTCTCCTATTTTTACCTTTTATTTATTCCTAAATCTTGTTTGTCCTTGAGAATAGGTTCAAAGTAAATCCGAAAGCTTGTATCTATTTCACCGTTGATTAAATTTATTTTAAGGCTTTTTGCTTTCTTTGGCTCAGGTCGAGATGAGTTAGGTAGAAGATGAAGACCTGGAAAACCTCAGTCAGGAAAGTCCGCCGTGGGGTTCAAATCCTTTAATTTAAACAAGAGATAGATAGAGAGAGAGAGAGAGAGTTTTTTGACAGTTTGCAAAGTCATGATTATAAAATGACCTCTCCACATCAGGTAATGTTACTTTTGATCCTATTTATGGCCTTTGTAGTATTATTTGATATATACAAATTAATTTAAAAAGTTTGTAAGAAGTCTCGTACTTCCTAGATAATATTCAGTTTCAGCAAAATTATTATTATTATTTTAATTTTTAATTTCTTTTATATTTTAAAAGTTAAGCCTACATTTCTACCAAATAAGGTTCCAAGGTTATAACTTCTCGTTTGAGTAGGTGTATATGTACATTATTTTAGAGTTTCTATTGTTGTTTAAGAAAAACGACTTTTTTATATTTAGGCTTGCTTGAAACTACGAAATCTGTTTGAATGCATTTGAATGAAAATAAAAGATTGAGAATATTTCTAATTTTGTCTCTGAAACTCAATTCAGCATGCATGTAAAATAATTAAATGAATTATTACAAAGTGAAAAATCGATAAAAACATATTTTTCAGTGAAGATTCTTCTTGGATGTCTTCTCATTGAAACAGAGTTTTTTTAAAAAAAATGTGTAGTTACGGTTTGCTTTGGTGAACAGGTCAATTGAAGGGTTCAGGGGTAATCCACAATTTTAACTTTCTGAGACAAAAATGGAAAATGTGAATTGACCTATAATACATGTTAATACCAACCGTCTTCATACTCTGACTTATTCCGCACTCCACGGTCAAGCCACACCAATAAGTGGTTCGGGCAAAAGTCAGTAGATGGCAATAGTTTATTATTCCGTCAAAAGCTCAATTTTGACCAGGGTGTCGGTGAGCCTAGTCCCTCACTAAGCTCTTCAATTAACAACGAAACCACATTTATTTACTTAAAACTCGCCATCATAGTGCCCACATTGAAACAGTTCCTTTAGGGGCTCATCTGTGGCTGACCCAGAAGAAGAGTTTACCGAATCGTAACTGAAAATGTTACTCGCAGGACCTTAGGGATCCAATCCATCGTTCAAAAACATGTTCAATACTTACATTTGTTGTATCCCGCATACATACATTTGTTGTTTAATACATCCCGCATACTTTTGTTGGCTTGCTGGACGAAAGACCCAGGTTCAATTCCTACAAAACTTTCAGTTTTGTATCTCTTTTTGCACTTTGAACTTTTTATATAATTCACAGAAATAGGTTAAGTAGTCAGGTTGGATTTTTTTAATATATATTTTTTTAATTATACGCGATGCAAATATCAAAGATTAAGTTTAACAAAACTGTTTTCCAACTTTCTCTCTCCTCAAACAGTACGTAGTTCAGCATGTGGCTATCACATGGCGCTACCTACTTGCAAGATTCATTATTACTCTCTCGTCATTTATTTATCTATCCTATTTTCTGATATTTTTACCTTCATTTCTAAATTAAGTTCATAGTCCCATTCATTACACTGAACCATGGATTAAATTAAACTAGTGTTTTAACCTATAATCCAAAAGCAATGCCGAGAAAATTATTTTCTTTACTAATTAAACGTTTTGCTTCGCATGGAAACACAATGTTTATCAAGATGCATCCAGAACAAAGAATTAAAACTTTTCAATATTTCACTTCAACCATAATTACTGTATCCTATAAACATTCATACAGGTTTTTTTGATGTTTCTTTCTTTCTTCCCTTCCTTCTTTCTTTCTGTCTCTCTCTCTCTCTATCTATCTATCTTTCTCTCTCTGTGTCCCCTGTTTCTCGCTTTCAAACACCTGATGAAGTTTATCTGTGAATTAGGCGAAATACTGTGGATACATGTATTTATCAACGTGTGCAACTAGGTAGTTTCTATCCACTTTAATGGTAAATTCAAGATGGCAATACGTATTGCTTCTGTAAGAAAATAAGTTTGTTGAAAATCTTCAAAGATTTCTAATCTATATTTAAATTTCTAGTTTGAATTTTATTTTTAGGCATTTAAGGCTCAGGCCGGTAAATATCTAGTCACAACGGCTTGTCGGGAGACGTTTACAAAATCGTTGAAAATTTATTTACTTGTTTTTAATATAGTTTATCTTTCACGACTCTGTGTTGTGTGTCATTCTGTTTGATTGCTCTACTTTTCACCCTTATTCTATCTCTATCTGCTACTATTAAGCTTCTTCAAGATGTTTTACTTGAAGAATTGAGATACATGGTGGCAGTTTTGTTTGTAAAATAGAAACAACACTTTTGTTATTAAATTGAATTTTTGGGTTCATCTTGGTCCTTTTGTCTGAGGGATGAGTTGATCAGGTGTCTGATTTCTGTGTTTGGAGAAGAATACGATGGTACTTCTTTGTTTAAATCCAGCTTGAGAAAGTTTAAATCCAGCTTGAAAAATTTAAATTCATCTTGGAAAATTTAAATCCATTTTGGAAATGTTTAAATCCAGCTGGGAGAATTTTAATCCAGCTTGGAAAAGCTTAAATCCAGCTTGAAAAAGTTTAAATCCAGCTTTGAAAAGCTTAAATCCAGCTTAGAAAATTTTTAATCCAGCTTGGAAAAATTTAAATCCAGCTTGGAAAAGTTTAAATCCAGCTTGAAAAAATTAAATCCACCTTGGAAAACTGTTAATCTAGCTTGGAAAAGTGTAGTCAATACGAAAAACAGTAAAGATTTAATCACCCAAGAACCGAATAAACACGATCTGGCAACCATTAAAAAATATAAAATTAAAAGAAAAAATAAAGAAATGATTCTGCTAAACCAGTTGAAATTGATTGTCGAAAACAGATTAAACTTATGGTGCGTTAAATTAAAGGCTCGTCTATGGTGGGGTTGCGTACAAGTCTAATTAATTAATAGCTAATGACGGCTTCGGCTTCACCTTGGACTGACAAGAATATGAAGAAGATATTCGTGTGTCATTTTGGCGGGAAGTAAAAGACATGTAGTGTTGCTAACTATACATTAATTATCGGGTTGTATAATAATTTAGACTGATGTATGAAAATTATCAATAATAAATTTCGTATTTATTTAATGATAATCCTAAATAGTACAAGTGTTGTCAAATTGTCACTGTAGAAATAAAATAGTCAGCTTAAAAGCATGACTTTAAATAAGAGAAACATTTAAGATCAACAGCACGTGAGAGTACTTACTTGATCTGGGTTATTAATCATTCTGTTATTCATGAAATAGAGACATTTACTTTGATTTGTAGAGGGCAAATTGCTTTTCATACAGTTCTTACTAGGAATGTGAGCAGTGATTCCGCCAGAGCACCTTCCTGTGAGGGTGTTACTCCCTAATTCTCGAACGCACATCCCAGCTAGAAATTTTATACGGTATAAATTTGATAGAAACTCCACTTACATCCTGCCAATTTTGACTTTACACTCCCCCAAACTGAAAATTCTGGCGTAATCACTGAGTGTGAGGGTGTTGAAATTATTAACTCGTGATTAGGTGACAAACTACAGAATGGAGGGAAACCTTTTAAACCTGGTTTAAACGTTTTTCAAGTTGAATTTAAACTTTTTAAAATTGTATTTAAAATTTTCCAAGCTGGATTAAAATGATTCCAAGCTGGATTTAAACTTTTCCAAGCTGGATTATCTGAACTGTAGCAAATTTGCTATCCTTCTTTAACCATCTCTTTGTTTTAGTCTTTCTTCCTTAACAAACCTAATAGTGTGCCATCTCGTACATAACGATCTTCATGGACTATACGTGTTGCAATCCCCTAATTTCATATCTCTGTTCTTGATATACATTAAATGCTCTGTATATTTTGTTTATATACCTTTTTGTTCGGACTACACGTTTCTTTGGCAATCATCTTGATTTGACAGATTCCTGTGTTTGGCAATAAATCTCTAAGATCTTTTATTTAAACCAGTTAGTGTCCTTCTTGATTTCTTGTTGGCTTTATTTGTACGTGGATATTGTATAAGTATGTTTCATATTTTGTGTGCATTTCATGTTACTTGTTTTTCTGACTTTGAGTTTATATATCTTTTTATCTTATTTTCTCCCTTCGTGATTATGTGTCCTCTCATGATATATACACCCTTAAGGTCAGTGTAAAGTTATTGATCTTCACTAACATAGCACTTATAACATTTATATGGTTTCTTCTTTTACGTGTAAGACTGTAGTTTCCATGCTAGAGATAAGAGTTACATTTTTTAAAGATATTTTTAACATGCATTCTATATGTAGATTGTTTATTACTCCAACGACAAATTATGTTACTATCATTAATTGCATTTCAATTATTTAATTAACTTTGCTACTGATTTGTCCTTAATACTGAACCATTTTTGAACTGAACTGAACTTTAGTGCGACTATTTATTTTCAAATTAATAGCAAGGTACTATTATGTGTCTAGATTATTAATTACATAATAAATGGAGAGAGCCTGAATTTCTTGATCTTGGTCTTATGACCCAAAAATGAAGTAGACTGAAACTGAAACAGAAACTGATTCTGTACTATTGTTGTACAAATGAATCTCTAACTTTTTTCTTTAGTTCTTTTTTGTATGAATGTTTACAACAAATGTAGTAGTGTTAATTTGACATCGTTATTTTGTAAATATGAAAAATGCACGTGACACGAGACATTAGATCTATAGATTGAATAACTAATTTTAGAGGGTCAATATATCCTATCAGATCAACACTTTGGGAACAGATATAGTTTGTCTTTGTATGCTCAATTGATATACACGCGCAAAGTTTGATGTAGATTTGGTCCAACAGTATGGATTTACATAGCAGACATACATATAGACTTTAGGCTTTATTTATAGAATAACCTCCAATGCACTACGGCTCATGGAGACCCAAAACCTGGCAGACATCCTTTCCTTGAGTGGTCATCCTTAAATCATGTTTCAAATTCAAACAGCTCACTACGCAGACGATCTTCTATGTCTACGGTATATAAATAAAAAATGTAGCTAAATGTAAGAAATTAACATTCATAAACTATATATATATATATATAAAGCATATTGCTCTAAAGTTACCATATTTTCCACTCTTTTCGCGGTCAAGTATGCAAAAGTAATAATCGAACTGGCCCCGAAGTCCAAAAACACAACAGCGTATGGAGTACATAAAACCTGTGTACTTAAAGTGAAAAAAATAAAATAGTGAAGCATATTTTTTACAAATGGAAAATAATTTTTAAGGTGGAATCCACGTCTTGATTCAATTGATAATATCTCTTCCTGGAATGGATTAGCTGCTCATGGTTCTGTTCATGTTGTCCACTAATAGTTTCACACAACATATTAAAGTTTGTTTTTACCATTAACATTGCCTGAATGGTTTAAAGTTTCATTTGCAATTTTCCTCCGCCCATATGTAGTTAATACATATATCTTTTCATCGAGGGATTGGTATCTGGAAGCAGTGGCGGCGTAAGGGGGGGGGGGGCTACTATAATGGCTGACAAACAATCTGAATAACCATTCTCATGTATAGCTTTCGGCAAGCGAGAAGATATCTCGCAAGTGAGCCCCCGTGGGATCCCCAGTTTTTTCCGCAGGACTCGGAATAATGGAAAATAAAATATTCCAGTCAATAGTAACAGGCCTCAATACAGTTCACTTGCCATGGTCCCCAGATTGCCTTACGCCGCCACTGTTTGGTAGAGACAACAATAATTCATATTAAGTTATTGTGAGGAATGTTATTGTCTTTGAGATTTGACGGCTGCTAGTTGTCAGATACGTGCTTTTCTCCGTGGAACTGGGATTTGCTGGCAATATATTTCTTATAAGTTGAAGCATTGTTGTTGTTATTTTACATTTTTTGAAAATCGGGGACAAAATCGGTATCGGAAGTGTTTATTCGGAGACTGTCAGTCAATATCGGGGGTGAATGGTCACCTTGTATTACCCAAAAAACGCTAGATGTTTAATTTTTCTGAATTTAATTTTGTTATCGCTCTTAGAACAGAACAAAAAATACATAATCGAAAAAAAGTAGGTGAACAAAAAGCAGAAGATGGCGAAATGGGATAACAACATACGTACATGCAGAAAAAGTATGGAGAAACAAAAAACACGCACAATCACAACACCAGGCAGGGATTCTGCGAGGATGTTCAGTTTGAGGGTGTAAAGCCGAAGTTAGGGGTTTGTAAGTAGAGTTTTGCAGAGTTTCTATTTTTACAGTAAAGATTTTAAAGATAGGGTGTGCACTCGACGATTTGGAGGGGGTAACATCTCCATTAGGAGGTCTGGCCAAATCCTTGTCTCTATGGCTCAGTGGCTAAGGTCGAGGACTTCGGATAGGAACTGTAGCCGCACGCTAGTTCGAGTTTATGATGGGTCGTTTGTCTTATGTTTTTGTTGTTCTTTTTAAATACTGCTATTATTTGTTTATTATTGAAATGCTAAATTAATTTAGGAATACAAATAGCACTAAAAACTTTTTGGCCATAGACCGTAGTTTGGCCATCGCTTAGAAAGTGAGAATCCAAAGAAGATAACAGAAATTATGATTTTTCTATAGAGTTAGGAAGAAAATAGAGAGAACATACATGACGTCACATGAAGCAAAATTTGGTTCATCGGCAGCCATCTTGTGTGACTCCATTAGAGTCTCTCTATACCGAGTACTGTGAGAATTGCCTTTTTCGATAGAGGATGAGTACACCTGAGGGAGGCAATACTCGGAAAAGAGGGTCTCTGAATATGGGTCCACACAAGATGGCCGAAATTCCTCGTCCCTTCCGTCTTTCGGCTTCATTCCCCTCTCCCACAAAAAGCCTAAGGTTCCCTCTATTTATTTTCCTAACTCTATGGATTTTTCAATATAAAAACAAGCGACGAACGGGCGTAAGCCATAGTGCTGTTACAACCCATGCAATATATTTCATCTTATCTATAAGGACAAATAACATTTAAAGAACATTTTTTATGAGAGATCAGATGTATTGTTCACATATTTATGAAAATATTTACTATTGTCAAAACGGGGTCAGACTTGAGTCAGATTTTGAATGTTTGCTCAGGTTTAGACACTTTATATTTCGTTTTCGAAGGGTATTTGGTATGGATTTGTGCAAATACTCATTTATGATTGGATATATGGTATTAACAGCATTTATTAATCCCAAACACATTAGTTATAAATTGAAATGCATTGTCTCATGTCACTCCGTTATCTGGGGTGAGACATAAACCCAATTCGTTGGCTAGTCTCAAACGATGTGGCTATTGGGATTATTTGAGACAGAAATTGGGCTTTTAAATATTTTTCTAATATTACAATGGTTTTAAAGTACAAACCTTAAAAAATGTAAACATACAGTATGGCATTTGGTACATTAAAGTTATTGAACTTACATACTAGAAAATAATTTTAAGTAAACGAACACAAATCAAACAAAGCGGCGCCTTACAACTGTAGATGACTTCAACATGCTAACAATATCTTGCATATGGAAGGAAGATAGTTCTCTATTGTTGGATATATGTAAACTCCTTTTACCTTTGCACTTCCTTTCACAAAACTTGCGGCCACACCCTCGATGTTATTATTCTGGCAGCAAGCGACTTCATTTGTCTGATTCAAAACCGACAAGTACAAATTCTCCGGTTTGAAAACAATAGCTAATATCTTCTACTGCAACAACTGTGTCTGCATTTGTGACTTCTTCCATAATTCCATCGTTGCTGTTATCTTGCAGTTTGTTCGAGCAGGTTGCATGCTTGAACTACTGCGCAGTGCGCACCTTTGCGTTCGAGTGAGTGGCGAAGGTTAAACTTCAATTGTTCGGGTGGCAGACACGTGTGCAAATAGTGTAACCCAAGGCAAACACTTTCTGCCTCGGTTCGGCAGCGAGTGTAGGTGGGTGCGGACACTTGAGAGTCGTGCTGCGTTCTCTGTGTATGTGTGAGAGAAGAGATTGCAGATGACGTTACTTGATGGCAGAATGAAATAAGCATCAGCCCGTTCGAGCGAGAACTGCACGGGATTGCACGAATAGACACTGTGACGTAAATTAATTAACACAGTTATGTACTAACTTACACATTCAGTGCAGAGAGTGCAACAACGAGCAGACCACCCGAACAAACCTTTAGGGTAGAGCCTCATCCAAATTAGAACATTCACCTTCCAACATGTTCTGTTCTTGATTATTAGCAATTTCTGAATATTCACCAACACTCTTCCCCAGTACAGCATCAATTTGTCTTCTACGTTGCTTTGTTGTGCTTTTGGCAAATCTAACCAATTTCAGGAAATCCACAGTAGAATCTGTCCAATGTGAGGAAGAAGTAGACACTTTCTTGGCTTCTTGAGGTACACCCTAAACTGTAAACCAACCTTGCAATCACGTAAAAACGTCAATATAGAGACTACATCTTCATTTGCTCTGTATACGATATATGTTCAACTGATACACCTAGATATTTTCCGACGGAACTAATTATAGAACCCACAGATGAAAGTTTCAACAATTAACTTTTCTTATAGAATTCGACATCAACAATTATACACTTTTAAGAGCCACACACACGTACATGACTTGTAAAATCTTCACTCAGAATACTTGTACAATCTTCACTCAGAATACTTGTACATACCACAATGCAACAACTGACGATTGCGCGCGAAATCTGTATCAGTTATCGATGTGGCTAACTGTAAATTCTAAAATTGTACAGCTGTCTCAAGTCACCCCATCGTCTGAAGTCGTAAGTGTAACACGTGTTTCAATTGCCTACTCACCCAAATCGCAAACAACGCAAGCTTACATGAAAATCAGCCCTAAGTCTTCGATGCTTTTATTCCACATCGCACTTGCATTCTTCAATTTTGCATTAAGATTTTTACAGTTGATTCGATCGCAAAGTATATAATAAACACACAACATAAATAAGTGGAAAGTTTTTGCTATTAAATTCCTGTTCACAAAAAGGGAAGTAAAAGATTGCTTTAAACCGCTAAGCTGATCAAATAGAAATCGGTGTCAGTGTCGCCAAGTCATGTGGGCGTAAGACCGACTTTTCATGCACGCGCTGTACGCTTTCTTTGCTTGTAATTTGGCTGAGTACTCAATGTAACGTATTTCTCCAGCATAAGAGTAAGGATGAAAAGAGAAAATGGTGGCAGTAAAGAAGATAGGTAAATTAATCTTAATGAACAAAGAAAATATAGTGTTTTATTTTTGTCCTCATCAAAGATATTAGAGGACATTTGGATTCAATATTGCATTTTACTCTGCTATTGAACCTTGTATTTTATCTTAAATCAAACTAACATTTTAAATTTTAAAGTCTTATTTTAGACGATACTTTTCTGTTTTTAGATTACTATTCTTGCTGAAACCTTTGTAGGCTTTGTTACGTTACTTCATGGTAAAGGTGTCGATTAAATTTTAATTTATTTCTGGCCTTTAGGCATTTCAGGCTTAGGCCGGAATAGGGTGTGGGAAAGGATGTTAGAAGGTAGTGGCCATGGCCTAGTTAGAAGGTACAATATCGGTAATTGCCTGATATGACTGAAGAAAACCCCTGGAAAATCCTGGGTCAGATGGGCGGCTGTTGGGGTCATTCCTAGGACCTTCCGATTACTAAGTCAACGCTCTACCAACTGAGCTACCGGGCTTGGTGTTAAAGACACAGAGTCTAGGCGTCATTTTTACTATTTCTATCGGGAAAGAAATTGGCATCATAGCGTCCTTCACATTATTTTAAGGTACGATCATAAAATTAGTATACTAAAGGTCATAAACAAAAAAATAATCATGAAATTAGTCTGGCGTGATTTTGGGAAACTAGGGAATTCCTCATTCAAGATGAGCGGTTCCAATATTTGAATCCCAATACGAAGAAAACACACTTCCACTAACCTACCAAGATATTTTAAGTTCGAATAAACCCAAGATATGGGAGAACTCAACTTTTGACTATACTCGTATGAGTTGCTTCATTCAATCCAAGAATCGTGATCTGCCACTTCCAATCTGGACTTCGTATTGTCACTGGGCAGGGGCACGCAGGTTCAAGTTCTAGCGTGGACCATACTTAAAAGGATTCCTTCAGTTTCAACAGGTGAATGTAGGAATAGTACATAGACAAAGGTCCTGCCATTCATCATTCCCTTTCTCTCCCCCAGGAAAACGCTCACCGCGCTTCATCCATTCGATATGTGATGGTCTCAGGATGTGGCTGCCTGTCTAAACAATAAATTATGTAAAACAAAATAATGTTAAAATATATTTCGAAGAAAATCGTTTATGTGACAGGAATTTATCACTGAATTGATATTAGCGTCCTCAAGAAATAGAGAGCTTCTAAAGATGAGACATACAATTTCCGGTA
This sequence comes from Lepisma saccharinum, assembly GCA_022664845.1. Lineage (NCBI taxonomy): Eukaryota > Metazoa > Arthropoda > Insecta > Zygentoma > Lepismatidae > Lepisma > Lepisma saccharinum. The sequence continues at coordinate 42,113 of JAGDQP010005990.1, forward strand.
AAGTGAGCTCCGAACCTGCGGGACTTGAACTAGTAACCACGCGCACACAAAACGAGCGCGCTAACGCGTCAGCCATTCTGAAGTCGATATTTTCTTTCAGTTTCAGACTATAACAACACACTGTACAATTCAAACTTAAAACATTAGCACAATCTCTTTGTAGGGATGTTCGGAATTTCGACATTTTCTGGAAAGGAAAACAGGATTTCGGAATTTCAAAATTCGGAATCCCGAAATGTCGGAATTCCAGAAAATTCCGGAACCAAAGCAATTCCGAATTCCGGAATTGACTTTGCAATACCAAATATCCCTATCTCTTTATTTGAGTTGAGATTAGAACCAAGCATTTTTCTTTTATTCACTTGATACAAATATTTAAAGAGCGGGAATTTATCTTACAAAACTGTTGCTATTGTCAGTTCAAGAACCACAAGGGGAAAAAATGTTTAAAAAATATAAAAATCGTCGTGTAATTATTGGATATTGTGATATTAAATACGAAAAATAACAAAGAAAGCAGTGATGTTATGTAGAGAATGCATATTTATTGATAAAATTTATTCCGAAGCTTTAGTGGTAATATCCTCGAGTACAGTTTGTAAAAGACCAGAATTTAAATAAAACAAGATATATTGTTAAAACAAACATAAAAAAATCTTAGAATATGTTTTTATTATGGTGATATTTATGTAAAATGGATCCCATGTAAATATATATAGTGTTAATTGCAGTCAACAACAAAGAATAAGGAATATAAATAAACTTTCCTCTTTCTTTAGGTTGGTTGCAAAATGGACGACATCAATTTCCGTATTATTAAAAGCTTTACGTAACTTGTATTTAACTGTCAATTGTTTTTAAACAAAAGATAGGCCTATGTGTATATATTGGAGTAGTAAAATAAATTTAAATTATCTCAAGAGCAGAATTAAACAGGGCTCAGAATCCTGCCCTTGAGGTACACCTAAAACTATCCTGTTTTAACTATATAAATGCAACCTTTTGCAGCCTTAAGATATTGCTTCAATATCAGCTGGTGATCAATAAAGTAGATAAAAAAAATGATATAGTCACACATCACATAAACTTTTCACAATTTCTTTTTCTTATAAACTGTTTTTGTAACTTGTCTGAAAAGAAAATTATGTATATTGTGGATGGTTTATTCGTCAGTTTATATTTCAGCTTTCAGCTTTAACTGTGAATTTTTTTACGTTAATTATCTCAATACTTGTCAGTCGTATAAATGTCCTTGTTTTATTCCTCTACAAAGTAAATAAATATGTCATAGAAGCTTTAATAAAAATCAAACTTTAATATGTTTTTGAAGCGTTCAACACCATTTATATTTAAATGTTAAAAAAATGTTCTAATGAAAATAAGATCTATGAACATCGTTAAAAAAAACAGCTGATATGAGCATATATTTGGATGCTGTCGGATGGTTATATTTAATGAAACAACATGCTGTACTGTACTATAACAAAATCAGATTAAGTTATAAGATGTCTATATTCATTTACAATTATCGTTCAATTTAAAAAAAAATTCTTCCCTGAAAAGTGCTGTTTTCACTTGATATTTTATAATTTCTTAATGAAAATAACGTATTTGAAGATTTTAAAAATATATTTCGTCCGAACGTGCAATTTGTAAAGTAAAGGAAAGTTATGAAAGTTGTAGTAATCAAAATGAAAACCCACAGAAGTTAAAAAAAAACAATCTAACTTTATTATTAAACTTTTTCCCTTCATGCATTGAGAACCTGTATAACATGTAAGCTTACAACAAACTTGATTTTTAATTAATTTACATTTGTGTAGTTCCGATTCATGTAACAAACTTGTCATGTGCCAATGTGTAAGTAAGATTCAAGCTTGATTCAATTTTTAGACTTGCCATGGTAAAGTTAACGCAAGTTTATACACTTGACGCGATAAGCTTGCAAGAAGTTTACTCTGCTATTATCTTATTCAACCTCTTTATATTCGGTTGACATAAAAATTACTGTTCTGTAGAAATTATTCATTGAACAATTAATGCCAGTATTGTGGTAACTGACTATGTAATATAACTAATTGAAATTCTAAATTCATAAAAAGACAATGAACCTTTAAAACAAATCTATACAATTTTTGCTTTTACAATTTCGATTATTTGAAAATTAGTTAATTAAATATTTCTTTCGTTAAGCTATGATTGTTTTCTGTTGTTTTCCACAAGTTGAGAACTAATCTCTTCCCCGATGTTGATTTATTTATTGATTTAACAAAATGAACTAACATCTAGTTATGTTGAAAGTATTGGACAAACACAAATTCTATTTATTTTGAACTATTTCAATACAGATCATAATTTCTAGTTCTAAAATCAATCAGGTTTAATTGGTAACATTCAAACTGAATTCTGTACTTGACAGTTCTGTACTTGACTTGTGTTTGTTACATATATATATAAATCTAAAACTTTCTTCCAGAAAACAAGTGTATTTAAAAGACATGATAATAATCAATTAGTTCCATAATAATTTTGTTATTCAAGCTAACAATTGTACGAATCTTTCAACAAAACAACTTAATGTATATATTTATTTCTATTTATCTTTCGAAATACAAGAATATATTTATTGAATCATTCCCTTAAGATAAAATATAATATTTATTTATTTATTTTTTTTATAATAGAACTCTTATTAAGTATCGTCTGAATCAAGTCTTTTCTTGTACCTACACTTGATTAATCTCTGTACTTTACAGCAAATCACAATTTGGTAAATATTTTTTTTAATGCATGTAGCATTTAAACAGATTTAACTCAATCTTAATCTTGTTATATATGTTAAAACCTTAAACTATTTATAAAACAAGTATGAAGCTATTGTCAACTGTGTTTTAAATTTTGTTTTTATATGATATTCTGTCATTCTGTTTTTTTATATGTTATCTCTTACTGTTAATCTGTATAGATAATTCATTAACTCAAATATAAGTTGTACTTTTATTATCAAGTTAATACAATATGTAAATATTTGCAGAACAAAAAGAAACTTATATTTATCAGAAGTATTTGTACATAATGTGGTATTTCTTGTTGGTGAATGATGTACATTGATGTACATATATGTACAAAAAAAAGAAATGTAAGTATTTTGTTAGTGCTTTCAATATTAGTTCTAAGAAAAATACAAATGCTGAGAAGGATTCAATGATTTAAGTTAATAAAATATATAATAACACCAATGAGATAGATTAATATAAATATCAAGTAAAAAATGTTAAAACTTCTTTTTTTTTAATTTCTCTAAATTTTCAGCAATTCTTCAGGACAGCTCAACAACCTTACTGAAGGATACATATTCATTAACTTTGTTCAAATCTAACGTTACACTTACTGTAATATAATTTATGCATGCTGTACACTGTTTTAAAATCAGATGTTCTTGTTAAATGTTTACTGTTTTGAATTTGTAAAAGTATTTCTTTGTTTAAAATTATGATTTTACAAGAAATTATAATTTATCAATATGAAAATAAAGTCAAATTATACGATGTTATTAGGGCTCAAAGAAGAACCAGTGTACTTTTAAGTTTCAATAAATGGATAAAAAAAAGTATGTATATACATATATTTCTATACAGTATATATAGCAGACAGAAAAAAAATGTAAATATATGTACACAAACGTTAAAAATATTAAATTAGGTCACACATGTACGATTTTTTCTTTAGCTGAGTATTATCTTGGAGCAAGATTTATATTATATGCCAAAGTAATTTTTGAGATTTCTTAGGCTTTATTCAGATTTTAAAACACTACCGTTAATATATCTCCTTCTTTTGTAGATTTTTAAAGAAAACGTTTTAGATACTTTGAAAAATATATAAAAAATATATTTTCTAAAGGAAATAGAGAATGTTAGGGAAATATGTTAGATTTGTTCAGTATAATTAGCCTTTCTAGCCTTATATATATATATATAAAGAGAAAAACAATAAATGGTATTACGAAAACCTTGATAATTATATTAGTAACTAATTAAGACCTGGTCCAAGTAAGAAATTTAAATAAAAAGAACAAAATAAGGAAATGAGATACTTTTTTGAAACAATATGGCAAAGTTGCTGTAACATAAAAAAAAAGTTTAAAAAAAGAACATTTTACTTAATAATGTCGTATTTGTGCACAACAGAAGTAATATTTCTGTTCTTAGTAGAAGAATTTTGATACAAGCCTTTTTATATTTAGCACAGAGATCTACAGAGATACATTTGTTAGTAAGGACAAAAAAAAGTGCTATTCTAGGTAGTTTAAAACCTCACATTTTTTTTTGTATTTAAATTAATTATTGCTATTATGAAAAGATAAAAGTATACATATATATATTATAGTCTATTTGAAGTAATATTTAAAATAATTGAGAGATGTTTTATTCCTTGTATTGTGTACAATTCGTCTCTGATAAATTCAGTGCTGAACAAAACGCAAGAACGATGTGTATTCGTTGTGTAATGAATGTTGTTCAATTTTAAACTCATTGTCAACTTCTTTTTGTTAATGCTTTTTTGTTTTGTTTTTTCAAGTAAATAACTTTAAACGAGTGTTTCTTTGTGAGATTATAAAAGAACAAATTTGACAGGCAGAGAGAAACTTAAAACATATGTTGTATATATATTTTTTGTATCTTGCAGGGACGTATTTAGAGACCTTCCTTCCTTACTATAATTTTAAGCAAAATTACATGGATTTTACGTAAATTTCACACACAGACATCCCCCCCCGTTCCTCCCGAAACCAACTTCTAAGTACGTGCCTGGACTATCTTGTCTTATGTTCACTTTCTGTAATTCTGTATATATATTGTTTCGTTCTGTTTTTTTATTATTATTATTACTAAACTATCTGTTTTATTCGGTCGTCTTGTTCCCTGCTCTTATTATTAAAATAATGTTGTAATTTCCTTTTTGTTTTCCTGTAAAAGTATAATAAATATATTTGTTGTTTAAATATAAATATATATGTAAATGTTTCATTACAAACACCCAGCCTCCATGCGCAATGGTCAAGTTCTTATCCCTCGGATCGGCACTGGGACTGCAAACGGACTTAAGCCCGGATGTCGGGTATCCTGAGATGTTCCAAAGTTCATTTTGTAAGAAGAGTCCGTCAATTGTAAAATTTATTTTCGATACATAATTTTTGTAATAAAAGCTCATGTATGACCTGAGTGTTAATTAAGATGCACTTCTTCGCAGTTGCCGAGAATATCGGCCGAAAGAAAATAATAGTAAGTGATTGCTAGAAGTCCTCACGTATATCTGTAGATGTCTCTGCCAGTGTTTGATAGTAGCGACAGTTGCGGCCAGAGTTGATGCCCACACTTTCTGACCAAGGATGTTCTAATAGAGAATATGCAATTTTGCCAAGAACATGAAGCCAAACTTCAAAGCTTAGTCCCACCGAGTTAACCCACTTACTCCAATAAAAAACATTGTTTTCGGCTAACAAAGATGGCAACAAGCTCTCTAATTGTTCCCTAACCAATCAGATAGGTCGCCTTGGTTGGTCGATGCTCAGTTGTTTTTTAGCTTCATTCTTTCTGTGCGCATGAGATAGCTACAAGCAAAATCTTATATTAGAACCTCCTTGTTTCTAACCAACAAACTGTCATTCTTTATCTATGTAACTGAACGAAGAAGAACTTGTAAGTACCTTGGAAGAACTCATTTACCTCGTACAGACGAAAACGGATATAAAATCAAGAGAAAAGAAAACGTAACTTTAGAAGGCAAAGATAAGATAAAGAGCAATCTATTTCTGAAAAATAAAAAAGACTATAAACCAATATAGAATATAAACATAATTAAATTTATTAAACATTGTTTATGAAACATAACGACTATTATGGTCGAAAATTTCATTGACGTCTTAGCCAATGAAAATTAATAATTTACCGCCAATGGCATTTCTCGGCGGTAACACGTGATCTTATACTCGTCTTCCTACCTACTCATCAGATGGCAGCACAATACGTTTTGTATACTATGCACAGTATAGCATGAGGCACTTATTATTTTCTTTGAATTTTCCTTGAAATAGTCTGCATAGATCACATTTTTGGAGACTTTTTTTATGTGTTAAAATGTTTATACATGTAATTCCCTTTAATAATTTACAAACATTATGCATATCGCAATGTTCCTGTTGCTACCCGTTTATACGACGGGATGAGGGTAGGTAGAGCAGAATAATGTACGGGTGTAGCCCACAACCAGTTTAATTATAAAGCTTACAAGTTACTTAGAAGACCGTCCGGTATAATAGTTATTTAAAATGTGACTGTTTCGTCTAACCTAATTCTCCTCCGGCGTTACCTCCTCACGTGTGAGGGTCAGTACCACCACCGTGGGTTAAGTGCTTATAAGGAAAGCCCCGCTGACAAGCTCGGCGAGGTCTAGGATTTTGTCCCAAGTACAAGCCTCTTGAGGACAGACGAGGGTATCTGCTGAGTAGGTTGACAGAAGACCCCGCTGACAAGCTCTGCGAGGGTCGGGAGTTTGGTCCCAGTGCAAGCCTCTGGAGATCGGGTTAAGTAGGTATGAATCGTTCCAAGTGCAAACCTCTTGAGAACGATAGGGTTGGAAGGCTAGCCCCGCTGACAAGCTCTGCGAAGGCTAGGAGTATGATTCCAGAGCAAGCCTCTGGAGATCGGATGAGTGAAGAAGTTAGTTCCAAACGCAAGCCATTTGAGAGCTTGAGTAGGAGAGGAAGGACCTCTGCCGTTTCCCTCTCAAGATTCGACTCCTCTTCAATAAAACGAAGTGGGCGTGGGGCGAGAGAAAGCGGAAACTCGTGCAGTGCGACTAGCTTTTGTTTGACTTAACCTGACCCAAAGATGACTCTACACTTGCCGGTAACTACGGTATACACTCTACATTTGCCCAGCCATAGTGGATTTTTTTTCTACTGAGCCAAGCCAGGTCCGAATTTAGGGTTTAAGGCACCCTAGACACAGAAAATCCCCACCACCACCATTATAAGTGAAATACTACGGTAAAAACAATGAGTAGAAAATTGCTCCCGCCTGTATCTCTGCACCCGTCCCTGTGATCTTGATTATCTATATGGGTTTAAACTCGTCCCGCGGATACCTTTCCAGCGACATATCAACCACCTTTCTAGCCCTAGTAGTTACTGAGTTGAAAATTGCCTAACCCTCTTATTTCCGGACCCGCTCCTAAGATCCAGATGAATGATACGGATTTGATCTCGCCTCGCAGATACCTTGCCAAAGACACCTCAAGCATCTTCTTAAATCTAGTAGTTCCTAAGTTAACGACAGGCAGACAGACGGACATTGTGGTTGTATAGGTCTTCACAGAACTTGCTGCTTGAGCCTAAAAACGGGCCACACAGCGATAACACACATAAAAATAGAAGTTAGAACAGAAAAATTGGTCCATAATGGTTTAGACTGGAAATGAATGATCGAGATTAACTGTTCCCTCCGCTCAAGGACTACATAAATTAATTAGTTTCTTCATGGCATCGATAAATCCATGATCGCTTTCTAGCCTCTGTCAATGGCTTTCCACAATACGCAGAATTTCGATCAGCTGTTTTTTTTTTCTTTTTTTTCACGCGGCACTTACTTGGCATACGCTGTTTTGTTTAGCAATGTTTTGACGCAGAAGCTGTTTTGATTGTCGCGCCTCTTTGGCACACTCTATTACCATATGACCAACGGTATATTGACGTTCGCTCTGTTCTAGCAACGCTGTTCTGTCATTATTGCGCCCCTCAAAATTTGGCACTCTGGGGCTGAGCTCAATGGGTCCATTTATAAATCCATGTCTGAGCCAGGGCACTCGTGTAGAGCGAGAGGGAGTGGCGTAATAGAAAGAGAGGAAAGGATGGAAAGTTTCCAACTCGAGGAATATATTACAGATTCTGTTATTGTTTTCAACAAGCGTAGAGTTCTGTTCTTTTGTAGCTTAAAATAATTATCGTTTTGTAACAGGAAAACACAGCTTTTTGACAACCTCTCAAACTACGCCACTGCCCTGTTTCATGCAGTCCACCAATTCATGACAAGCTAAACTCAAGGTATTACTAACGCCAGTATGCAGTGCAGTCATCTATAATGTTCTAACTTACCGTTTGAAGAGTATTCAGTGATTTTATTAAAAATTATATACAGGGTGTGGGACAACTCAGTTAAACGCACTTTTTTTTATCACTGCTGTTGATAACTTGCAGAGAGATAGAAAATATACTAGATAGCTACTAGTGACTGAGCTGTGTGTTTTTAACGCATTGTTAGTCGCGTCTCTTACCAAACATAACAAACAAACTGACTTATCACACAAGACCATCGATCTCCATTAATACGATACTGGACTGACTGCAGCCATTGAAAATTTCATGAATATGTGAAGCTAGGGAGCAGAGAGAAAACTTAATCTCGTTTGCCCACTTCCAGTCTAAACCAATATGGACCATATATTCGATTCTAACTCAGTTTTTATACTTGATATCGCTGTGTGGCCCGTTTTTAATTTATGTCTTAATTCTTGCAAAAAAACGTATATATTATTTGCAGCATTTTCTATTGTATGCAGAGTACGATATACTCTTACATAAATAACTCAGAAATTAAGACTTAAATCAAAAAACGGGCCACACAGCGATATCAAGCGTATAAAACTGAGTTAGAACTGAAGATTTGGTCCACATCGGTTTAGAGTGGAACTGGACAAACGAATTTAAATATTTGTCCTGGCGTCTATCTTTCAACACTACGTAGTCACTCCAGTATAATTTACGTAGAGCTCGATGCAAAAGACAGATAGGTAATCAAATATTCGGTTAACTGACTTAAACAGCACCCTGTATATTAAAGTGGGAAACGTGTGGGTACGTCTCGGGTTAATAACAATCTTTTCTGGCTGAATTTACAAATGTTACAAAGTGAAAATATGATGTATTTTTTATTTGTGTTGAAATATTTATTGAGATTATGTTTTAAAAGAAAAAAATCCTCCAGTTTCTCAACTTATAAATCTGACAAGTTTATTGTAAAACATTGGTGAAAAGTTCTAACAAAACCAAAAATCTTATTTTTCACATTTCAATTACTTTTATTCAATCTAAATTGACAATAAATAATTAACAAAAACAAATGCGAAACTCATTTTTTTTACACTTTTCATCAACACATTAGATCCGTTTTAAGAAACATCAACAAGAACATATTTATATAAAACAGCAGTGTATTTTCTTTTCATGACTTCACCACTAAGCTACATATATATACAACTATTTACATTAATGCCTTTAGAGTTTGAACCGCTTGATTACAGTTGAGCACAACCATATTCACTTACACAACTGACTACCCTTCAAACAAACACTCATGAATTCGAGTTTGACACAATGAGTCTTACATTGCAAACAATTACTACAATCACTAGAGATTCCGCTAGGATTTTCAGTTTGGGGGGTGGGGTGTAAAGTCAAAATTTGGAGGGTGTAAATGGAGTTTTGCATGGTTTCTAACGATTGTTGACCGTAAAAGTTTTAAAGATTTGGGGGGTAATACCTCTACAGGAGGGTCTGGTGGAATCACTTACTATCAATCACATGTAGTCTATGAAATGTTCGACATTTATTTCGGTGCTAAATGCAGAGCCAATCGGCACTCTGTTCGAAATTTTTGATGCGCCGTCGTCATAAATAGTAATTTAATTTTCCGACCTCATACGATACACTCGCACCCGAAATGTTAGGCTCCCCAAGAATTCTGACGCTCTGTTCGCAGGAACAGTTCGAACACCCATCAAGCCAGCTCTGTGTAAATGCATGAAATAAGACTTACTAGGTTCCGCTATAACAAGGTTCCGTTATAACATTTCCATAACGTTTTAATGTCATTTCACGTGTGATATTATCTATATTGTAACATGTCCACAATAAGACACTGTTATCGTTATATGCAAGGTGAAATACTTCATTTGATGGATGTTGAACATTCACTGAAAACATCGAAATAACGTATGTATGTACATATGTTTTAACTGATTTTGCTACTAATTTAACTCCTTTCTAAATGTTATTATTAAATAACATATTTTCATTGTATTCTAAATTAGTTCCATAATTATATCAAGTGACTTTTGTTTTAACCTTTTTATTCAATAATTTGGATGAACTTTGAATACTCCCCCGAATAGCATAATAATTGGATCAAACTAACGTAACCTATCATTAATTCAAAGATGTGATGTTTTTTAGGTAGCTAATCGTAGAAAGATCCTCGTGCAACTTAACCTAACATACTGTTACTGATTGAACTATCCGGGGGAGTATATGAAATCCAGCTGATAATTAATTAGATTTAAGTTTAGTTTCGAAATAATTTAGTTCTAGTTGGACACGTTGATAAAACCAAGTTGTACAAACATTTTACACGATCCACAAGAGCTACTTCAGGCACGCACAGGTCCCATTGGGTTAAACTTACACTACATGCGATGGCAGGGGTCAGAGGAAGGTTTAAAATGCAAAGTTTCAGTTTCTCAGGTCCAGGGATTCCGCCATGTTTTTCAGTTTCTTTGAGGAATGTAAAATCGAAATTGGGAGGGTGTAAGTGGAGTTTCGTACGCTTTCTATTCTATTTTGTTCGTAAAAAAATAAATAAAGTTGCGGGTGCTCTCGAGGATTTCGGGAGGTGGCACCCCCCACAGAGGAGAGTATGGCGAAATCACTAATCAGGTCCAATAGAAAATTTAATTCTCCCGCCATCTTTGTTTACGTATAAAGAGTGCTATCTGATGACGAGATAATGTTACCCTCAAGTCTACCGGAAATCATGCTACATGCTCAGTTCTCCTTCCTTTATCGACTGACGGGACTTACAAGTCCCGGTTCTTCGCTGTTACGTAAAGTATTACATAATGGTCTTTCTAATGCTAATGACCTGTCGAGATTTGTTCGTTCTCGCTGATAATGGTTCAAGGAATACACCTGAGATTGCAGAAACTGCCTATTAGGGCTGAAGTAGATGTGTGAATACTCTAATTTCGGAATATGTTGTTTGTTTCGTGTGTGATACTTTCGTCACGTTTTTAGGTGTTAATTGCATCTGCAATTGTTTTTCTTTTTCTTTATTTCATTAGATAATATATAAATGAATAATACATACAGATATTTGAACCATTTTTATGTAATTGTACGTGTTAAGACGCAAAGTTACAGAATGGACGCAGAAGTCCCGTCAGTCTTCTAGGTAGTGGCGGCACCAGGATTTCATATTTGCGTCTGTGAGTGGGGTGCTACATTTACAATGAACGGTGCTAGTGGTAATATCTAGAGAACGAAAATAAACCCTCAATACTTTCTATTTCTGGGAGTAAGGAGAATCCAGAAGGGTTGCCTAAGTCCCCTTCGCACCCTCTGGCCCGGCCCTGCTTCTAGATAATGCTGTGTCAATATAGGAAACTATTGCAATATACTGCAATTGGGTAACCATGTTATTATTATTATTATTATTATTATTATTATTATTATTATTATTATTATTATGTATTTCTGGTCTTAGGACTAATAAGGTTCAGGTCGAAATGTGAGAGGGGAGAGGATCCGCGATGGAGTAAGACAGGGATTAACTTAAAGGTACTGTCCCGCCACTTTCCTTTGTCACTGAGAATAAACCCTGGTAAAATCTGTTAAGATGGTCGGCCGCTGGAATCGAATCAGGACCTTTCAAAGGCAAAGCTAACGCTCTACTATTGCGTGCGGCCGTTCAGTATATTATTTTTATTATTGTTATTTATTATTCAAGTATTGTTTGAAAGTCAAATTACCACGAATGTTATGCATAGATACCAATAATGCACTTCCTGATTTGAAGTTTCAATTTATTATTCTAACGTTCGTATATATTTATACATAAAAAAATGTATGTTATCTCTAATAGCATAGACGTTTGCAGTAAGTTTGCACAGTAATTGATTCTAGCTTGATATATCAAACTTTTATTTGTTACGTGCTGCTAACGTGAAGAAGCTCGTTTGGATCGCGCGAATTATTGTGCAACTTCGTTCTATAAAGGGAACCAAGAAAGTTTTGTCGCTTTTCGTGGAGGTCTGTGTTCAATTGGCCCTCACACCGTGAGTTGAATGCGAATGGAGATCAGGCGAAGTTCAGTTGTTGGTGTGGGTATAGCCAACATACTACCTGGTTGTGGCAGTTCAGTTACACCGTGAACGTGCGGAAGGACAGAGTGAACATTGGACCTCCGTGTATGCTGTACGAGTTCAAACTGGGGTAAAACACAGCTGCAGCGGGGTGGAAGATATGCCAGACCTTTGGTGAGGGTGTCGTGACTACGTGGACAGTGCAGCGGTGGTTTACCAAGTTTAAGGACGGTGACGAAACACTCGAACACGCACCACGTGCAGGAAGACCAATACAGGTACCAAATGAAGATTTCAGGCAGCAATTGAGGCGAACAGTGGCCAGACATGTGAAGAACTGGGACTACAATTCAGTGTGAGTGGAGAAACCATTCGCCAGAACCTCCATCAACTTGGGAGAAGCACTACAAGTTTGTCGATGGGTCTCACATGATTTGACTCCGGGCCAGAAGGCAACGCGAGCAGACACCTGTGTTTCTTTGGTGTCTCGTCTGAAGAAGGAATCATTTCTGGACAGGGTGTTGACATGTGATGAGAAGTGGGTCCTGTACGAAGCTCCACGGCGCCATCATAATTGGTTAGCATCCCATGAACCAGTTCCAAAACAGCCGAAACCAGCACTGCACCAGAAGAAGGTCCTCCTGTGTGTTTGGTGGACTGCTCGCGGCATCGCGCATCGGGAACTGCTACCAGCTGGTCAGAGCATCAATGCAACTGTGTACTGTCAGCAGTTGAGCCGTGTTCAAGAAAAACTGAAAACTCTGGAGCCAGCACTTCTGAATCGCAAAGGGGTCCTCCTGTTAAAGGACAACGCTAAACCCTACGTGGCTAGGATGACCCAGGACACCATTCTACGCCTGGGATGGGAAACACTATTGCATCCGCCATACTCCCCGGACATTGCACCGTCCGATTTTCACCTGTTCCATTCCTTGGATAATCACCTTAGAGGACGCCAGTTCAAATCCCTAGTAGAGGTGCAAAATACATTTGATACTTTCTTCGCTTCACGGCCCACCAAGTTCTACAGCGATTGAATCCATGGCCTTCCAGAACGTTGGTAGAAGGTCGTCGATGCTGATGGTGACTATTTTTGATCTTCCAGGTACGTCTTAGGTGACATTTCGATGTTCGAAGGTGGTGGATGAAAAAGCGACAGAACTTTCTTGCTTACCTTAGAACAAAGGGGTCCGAGTTGAACTTTTCGGTTGTTTTAAAACTAATAAGATTGTGACAGCTGGTTTTAATAATAAGGATTAATCTTAGTTAATATCAGTAATAGGACTGTTATGAGATGAAGTGAACTCAAAAGAACAATTTCATGTTATACGTGCTATACGGCGATGAGTTCTTCATACACTCAAAATGTCAATGTTTCCAAATTATTATCATCAGGAGTTCAGATTAGGATACAGGGTAAACAGGTAACATTACATATTGAGGTGAAATTACATAAGTAGGAAAGAAGAAGTTTACAGTTCACAAGATACCCAAAACAGTACTGAATCTTTAAGTTGTACTGGTTCAATACATTTGTAATTTTACCTATTTACTTGATTGTACCTATTTACCTAGTTATATGTTCTTACACTATTTGAATGGGTTATTAATGCTGAATGTCCAGAATCAACAGGATTTTAGCATAAATATAACGGGTGAGTCATTGACGAGTGACAGCCCAAAATCACTTGAAAAAGGAACAGGAAATAAAAAATGTGCGCAGGAAACCTGATACCTACGGAAGGTGGACACCTGACCAAGCACACCACAACAATGTCACATAAGCAGTGTTGCCACCCCAACACAAACTTAAATTTTTTTCACATGACACTACGAAAACTGTTAATTAAAAATAAATCTTCGAAGCAAAATACGTCCAATGATACCAAAATCGATGCTCAGTGTCGCCAACTTCGGGAGATATGAAAGGTCAAAGTTGGAAAAATGAGGTATGGATTGTAGCTAAACGCACAATATTAGATCAGAAACATAAACACGAAGTGAAAATAGGATGTCGTCTTAACAAAATGCCAAAATTAAAGTTCATTACTACTAGCAGTGTTACCACCCGAGACACCGAAAGAAAGGGAAATTTACAATCGGTATTTACGCAAAATGTGCTCCCTTGACAAAAGTCACAAAAATAAACAGGAAGACTCTTTGAGGGGCTACAAATGCAATGGAGTTTATTTGGAAGCGATATTACAAAGCGTTCACAAGATATAACAAAAGAGGGAAAAACTTTCAACATTGGAGGGACATTTTTTATCCCTCAAGCTGCAGTGGACTACACACGGGGTTGCAAGGAGTATGGCGATTATTGGTCTGCAACCTGATTGCCAGCATGATCGCTTCGCGAGTAACTCCTTCTCCTCCAATTCGGTAATTTCATTATAAAATATACACAAAAGGATAAAAAGATAGTACGTTACCATTGCATATGCATGTTACTATATACATTTACATGATAAACTACAGCAGGTATAAAGAATAAAAAACAAAACTTTCAGCAAGTAAGATGTCCAAATACTGTCTCAAACTAGCATCTAGATTACCTCCAGTTCAGTACCATACAGCTGTGGTAAGCGCGGAGCAGACGGTAGCGTGTCAAACTTTGGAACTTTTATACTTTGAGCAACAGTTCGAGTCCCGCTGGTTACTAAACGTGAATCAGTGATAAAAAAAAATGTTCTGGTTACGTTAAACGCACGCTTAGACTTTTGTACAGTTTCAATTAAATGTTTTAAACAGGGTAGAATTTAATTTAGTTTGGCACTGTTCAAAATTTGACTAAACGAACACAGGAAGAAAACTGAACAATGTATTAAGAGCCATTATTTTAAATTGAATATATTTTAAGGTCTTTAGGCATCTGAGGCTCAGGCAAGGATAGGGGGGGGAAGAATTGTGGAAGGTAGATGGACAGGGGTTATTTTGTAAGTACCACCCTGGCATTTGCCTGGTGTGATTGAGGAATAACCTCTGTCAGAATGGTCAGCCGCTGGAATCGATCCCAGGACCTCCCGAATGCTAAGCCAACGCTTTAGTACTGGGTCGCAGAAGCTTGGTCCATTATGTTGGAATTCAGAAATTTTGTTATATTTTTAGTGGTTAATATCTTTGTATAGTTATATTTTTATGTTCCTTATTTTATGAAAATCGGTCATGAGAGATTAACAATGTGCAAGTTTGAGCCCTCGGAAAAATTTGCCCTGCCAAGTATCACAGCATCCCCCCCTGGAAAAATCTTATTGTACCTTATTGTAGCTGGAATTGAGCTGAATTGAATTTTGTTTATGGTCTTTAGTCATCAAGGGATCAGGCCAGAATAGAGGAGAGAAAAGAATTAGGGGAGGTGTCGGCCAGGACCTATGTTGAAGGTGCCATCAAGGAATTAGTCTGGTATGACTGAAGAAAGCTCTGAAATAGGCTCAGTGAGGATGGTCGACCTACGGGTTCGAACCCAGGGCCTCTTGAATGTTACGCCGAAGCTGAAGATGTCTGCAAATGTTAGGAAAAGAGAAAACATAATCTGATGTTGATGGATCTCTTTTTAGTTTCGAAGAAAAATTAATAATAACATACTGTACTTCACTACATTGGGGACAGCCCATCTGAAATCCAGCTTGGATGCGCGACCCCATTCAAATAAATATATTTTTTTAACATTTTTATATCTTGTATAAGAATAGTTCAAAACTGGTAACCCTTTATTTTTACTCAAACCGATTAATTCATAACGGCCATCTTTGTGAATATTGAATTACTTTTTTATTTATGGCCTGTAGGCATCTAAGGCTAAGGTCGGGATAGGGGAGGAAAACGGATGCGGCATTGTGTCGGCCAGGGCCTAAGTTGAATTTACAATCACGGCATTTGCCTGGTGTGACAGAGGAAAAGACCTGGGTAAACCTCGATCAGGATGGTCAGTCGCTTGGATTGAGCCCACGTACTTACAAAATAAGCCCTGTCCATCTACCTTCCACAATTCTTCCCCCCACCCTATCCTTGCCTGAGCCTCAGATGCCTAAAGACCTTAAAATATATTCAATTTAAAATAATGGCTCTTAATACATTAGTTCAGTTTTCTTCCTGTGTTCGTTTAGTCGAATTTTGAAAAGTGCAAAACTAAATTAAATTCTACCCTGTTTAAAACATGTAATTGGCAATGTACAAAAAAGTCTATAAGCCTGAGTTTAACGTAAACAGAACATTTTTTGTTATCACTAATTCATGTTTAGTAACAAAAATTAAATGGCATCAGCGGGACTCGAACTGTTGCTCAAAGTATAAAAGTTCCAAAGTCTGACACGCTACCGTCTGCTTCGCGCTTACCATAGCTGTATTGTACTGAAGTGGAGGTAATCTGGATGCTAGTTTGAGACAGTATTTGGACATCTTACTTGCTAAAAGCTTTGTTTTTTATTCTTTATACCTGCTGTAGTTTATCATGTATATATATAAAGTAACATGCATATGCAATTGTAATGTACCATATTTTTAACCTTTTGTGTATATTTTATGATGAAATTACCGAATAAGAGGAGAAAGAGTTACTACTATCATCGCTGTACCTCGCGAAGCGATCATGCTGGCAATCGGGTTGCAGATCAATATACGCCAAATTCCTTGCAACCCCGTGTGTAGTCCACTGCTGCTTGAGGGATAAAAAATGTCCCTCCAATGTTGCCAGCTTTTCCCTCTTCTGTTATATCTTGCGAACGCTTTGTGATATCGCTTCCAAATAAATTATATTGCATTTGTAGCCCCTCAAAGAGTCTTCCTGTTTATTTTTGTGACTTTTATCAAGGGAGCACATTTTGCGTAAATACCGATTGTAAATTTTCCTTTCTTTCGGCGTCTCAGGAGGTAACACTGCTAGTCGTAGTGAACTTTTATTTTGGCAGTTTGTTAAGACCACATCCTATTTTCACTTCGTGTTCATGTTTCTGATCTAATATAGTGCGTTTAGCTACAATCCATCCCTTCTTTTTCCAAATTTGCCCTTTCATATCTCCCGATATTGGCGACACTGAGCATCGATTTTGGTATCATTGGACGTATTTTGCTTTGAAGATTTATTTTCAATTAACTGTTTTCGTAGTGTCATTTGAAAAAAAATATAAGTTTGTGTTGGGGTGACAACACTGCTTTTGTGACATTGTTGTGGTGTGCTTGATCAGGTGTCCCCCTCCCGTAGGTATCAGGTTACCTGCGCACATTTTTTATTTCCTGCTCCTTTTTCAAGTTATTTTGGGCTGTCATTCGTCAATGACTCACCCTGTATATTCTAAAAAAATAACGTCTAGTAGGTACTTGCCTTGTTCTAACATCTCCGTGTGTGAGGATATTGTTTGGAGGAAGGAAATCAAATAAGTTAAAGTTACTCACATTCAATCCAAAACAGGAAGACAATAAATTGCGTATGAAAAGAAAGTAAAATATTATTATAAGGAAACTATTCTCTTGTCATTTGTGCGTATGTGTTCAAAAGCCATGACATCCCGCTTCCTACACTTTCAGGCATGACAAAAGCTCAAGTAACCATCCTTATGCCAAATTACTACTCTGGATAGATGAATCCTTCCCATTATCCAACACCACAAAGTACAGAATTTAACCTTATACAGGAAAACAAACAAAATTTGGTATGGCGCAAGTGCGAAGCATATTGAGCTGGTATATCTAATCGCTTCTAAACACATTCTAGGGTAAGTAGAGCACCATGTACCAGTTTATCTCATATTCTCATTGAGGAATCAGACTATCGCCCGTTTGAGTAAAATTCAATTTCTGCTTAACTCAAATCAACTCAAACCTTATTCGTCTTAGTCACACCTCATTTACTGGAATCCATTATCAGAACAGAGCAAATAGCGAAGGGTGAGCAAACTGAAACAATGCCATTTTGTGGATATCACCAGTCTGCTTACTTCACGTTACGTGACAGTTAGGCAGACTTATTACATCCTGTCCAACAAGGAGTCATATTTATTCCCAAATTTTCAAAGATTCTAAGCTGGCATCATCAGAAACACACATTAGAAACAAGTTAAGTACATTCATAGAATTATGTAAGTAAAATTAAGCAAGGAGGCAAAATCGCAGAAGTAGCAAATCTGGCCGATTCACGAGGAATTAAATTATGGTGGCCATCTTCGAAATTGTTTATTTAGCGTATGCAGATCTCTGATACCAGGTAAGAGTTTACCTGGACCTCTGTTATTACCTTTTTTTAAGTGAAGAATAAAATTATTTAAGAAAATGATACTATTTTTAAAAATAATAAAATACCTTTTTGCTGACAGCAACGACCTGGCTAAGTTCTCAATATGGCCTCTATTGTGTCAATCAGAGGATCGACCTCTATCCGTAAGCTGTATTGATTTTGATACATTCATGATTTGACTTACTGATACATTTCTACTTACGTAGTTCTAGCTACGTAACTTCTTCCAAATCTGAGTTTCTGATGATGACACAATAGGAACGTTGAAAAATGTGAGCATAATTTATTTATTCTCAATGGATAGTACCTGTCTTGTAACACCCCTGTTCCCCCTTGAACGATGAAATTGTGTAATACATGGGCAATAGAATGAATTTACTGAATTGAAAATATATTATATAAAACTTGGAAGACGCATACTTAAGCGACTCACAAGTATATGTTATGATAACGATGATTGGGGACTCTGCACGAAAGCAAGTTTACGCCACAAGGGTCCCTGGACAAGGTGAACCAATGGTTATTTGTCACACTGCCTTCTATCGAATGGAGATCATGTTAATGTCCTAAGAACGGGGCCATTAGAGGTCGGCTACATGTCGTGTCCAACTCAAAAAGCGGCTTCCCTGGCAAACGTCTTTTACAAGAATGGGATTTCGTGGAGAGAGTACGTTTTTTTTTATGATATTGATAGAATTTTAATTATTTTTAATTTTCTATTCTCAAATAAAATGTTTGTTAATTCTTTTGGTATCGGTCAGGCTTCTCACTATCCTCTCGACGAGCCTGATAGGGGTTTTCAGCTTACATATTGCTACTGGGCAGCTACTAGAATTATTTAAGTAGCGAACTCCAGTCTCGAAAGACAGGAGAAAGATTATATATGATTATAGAAGGGTAGAAAACAAGACGAACTTTTCTTACAAGGAAACGGAAAATCTAGATTTGTAGAAACGAAAAAAAAAAAAAAAGAATCCCCGTGTTCTTAGACTTCAGAACCAACAAACGTGGGAAGCCTTATATCACCGATATATCCGTCTATTGAAAATTTGCAACTCAACAATTACTCGGGCTAAGAGAGTAGTTGAGGTATCGTTGAAAAGGTCTCTGCGAGACTAGTACAAAACTGCATATATCATCCATGCCCGTTCGTCCGTCGATAACTTTCAACTGGGATACTACTGTCAGAAATTACTAGCTCTACTAAGATGCTTGAGGTGTCGTTGGAAAGATCTATCCAAGATGAGATCAAAGCCGTATTGGTGCTCAAGTCTCGCTGTACTCCATGTGCACAGTACCCACACTAGGCTCCACCCCTCTGGTTTTCAACTGAGAAAGGTAGACAATTAGGTATTACAACCCTCGTTTTGGTAAGTTTCGACGCAATTTAAACATTGTATTCGTGCTTAAACACAAGGAAACTTCTTTTATGGCTAATTAAGTTCATATATTTCATTGATCAGTGTGGAATTATGTTTCTTACAAGGGAAGTATCCCAGCTCAAACGGCTAGAACCGACTGAGAACGCGTTTAAAATAGAACGTTGTGACCTGTTCGAAACCTATCAAAACCATCGATCTGTAAAACTACATGTGCGTCTCCTAGCGCCATCTGAAGGTTAGCGTACTAACTTCTGAACAGGCATTACGAGCTAGACCTGTGTAACGTCCGGTAGGTCAGTGGAACGGTGGACATGAGTGACTGAAGCAAATTCACCTGATGAATGTTATTAAGCTGCTGAGGAAAAAAATACGGCGAATGTGTTGACTGACTGTGAAAATGTTATTGAGTGGAGGATGAGCCGTTTGCATCCATGTTACATCACATCATAGTGCAAAAATAGTACGGGGGTTTCACAGGACACCATTCAGACACATTGAACAGGAATAATGAAGTCTCGTTACGAAGTTGATCTTATTGTGTCATTTGTTGATAGTATGATTACTGTTGCGTTTGAGGTCGGACTGTTGAAGTGCGGATACACCAGTGAAGTTGTAGCATATCAACATGCTACCATTTTCAAGTGTGCGTACTGTTCCGTTGGCACTTTGATGACGAATACGGGATTCAAATATAACAACAGAGCATCTTCACGTTTCGGACATATGGAATCTCTACGTACTGAATGTGTACATATATGGATATTGTTTAAAGCAAATGCCTTGTAGGTGTTTTCCAAATCAGTGTAACAAGTACTTTCCACATACCTTTATTTCTCGAGCTGATCTGCTTGCCGGAAATGTTGGCATTGTTTCTTTAGCGACGTTGTGCTTCTCATCATTGAAACATGACTAGTAAGAACAAGCAGCATTTTACAGAACAATCACCCTGACAGGTGGTCGAGCAAATACAACTCCGTATTTCCATTTCATTTTTACTCGGTTATAGCAATTCGAGCTAGGATACTTCCCTTGTTAGTAGTTCTGTTTTTATTTTAAAATAACCGAAGCATTTGAGTTTTTACAGTGTTAAGGTTGTCTTAAACTTGGGGTGTATGTTACCTCCTCAATTGTGGAGGTGGTATGTCACTGTAATTCTATCATGGAAAATACTAAGTTGTCCCTGAAATGTAACCACAATATAATAATTTTAAATGTGTTTTAATTTGTTCAGTGTTGAGGAATTAAGTTAGGGAAGATAAGGTTTTGGAAACTTTAGAAAAATAGTAAAAATCTGTCAACTAATAATAACCTTACACTATAGTCCATTTTCTAATACAGCGCACCATTAAAACAATCATTGTAACTCGGCCTGAGCCATAGATGCCTAAAGGCCATAAATAAATTCAATTCACTGATAATGTCCTAATAAACTTTTAAACTTGAAGAATACACTTATTGAACATGAGTGTTTGACTTCCTTGTTCTTAAGTTGAACGCTACACTCACGGAAGCTTTCAGACGTCCCTGGTTCATAAATTCGGACAAACTCACCTATATTCATTGTTATTACAATTTTTCATCTCTTGTCACGAGCCGTGAAGAAAGATACACCTCTAATTGTCAAGTATTTAAAACTAACACAGCTCTGTTGTCTGAAATTTAACAATCATTTATGTCCCATTGAATTACCAAGCTATTATATTGCGTTCTGCTATCTTTTTAAGTATACAGAGTTCGTTCGATTGACAATGAATTGGTGTTCTTGATAACTGAAACCATTACTCCATTACTGCACTGAAAATACCTTTTTTCTTTCATTTCTTCGCAGTATCGTGCAGTCTTATTACGTATTTTAATTGTTTTCCTCATCACAGTTGGTGGTAACGTTGAATCATGGGCCATACGGTGATGAACACAGAATAACAGTGGTTGCAATGGCCGTCGTTAACATAAAGATCCAGAGAAGACAACGATCACATACCAGCGCTACCTGTTTCCATTCGAGTTCCGCCATTTCTTTGTTATCTTGTTCTGAGAGACGAATCTCGTTTCTTTCAATTGTTTGGCTCACTTTATTTAACACTCTCATAAATTGATTTTCAAAATTGTCTGAAAGGAGAAGGAAAAAATACAAGATTTAGAGTTGATTACCTTAAGAAAGTACTGAAAAACAAGAAAATAATAAACAAATTTCAACATTTTTCAAATAGGACACTTTCGCGATTATCACTGTACTACTTTAGTTCAGGTGAGTTTAAAGCAACAGTTTCTAACAATAGATGACAGCACTACCACCGTATGTCTATAATGTATTTTTATCATTGTATGAATTTCCAATGCTGCTCCTACAAATTCAAGTATAGAGACTTCAAACTTTCAGAAAAGAAAGTCCATAATCACTTCATCAGTTCCATCCTTGCCGATTCTTTTAGATGTTCACTACAACAATCAAGCAATTTCAACAATGAACAAGAAAAATTAAAATAATCGGCACGGATAGAACTCTTGAATCGGTTATGAACTTTCTTCCCTGAAAGTTTGAACTCTCTAGGCTTGAATTTGTAGAAGCAGCATTGGAATTTCGTACGATAAAAATAGATTAGAAATATACGGAGATAGTGTTGCAATCTTTTGTTGGAGGCCTTGACTTTACATTAACCTCAAAGATGTTGGAAGGTTGATTCTACAGTGTTACTGCTAACATTTTTCATAATGAAAAAAACAACAAATTTATGGGATAAAATATTCTACAGGTTGTGACTTTTGTGTTTCTAAACTTATAATAAAGTAAAGCTTCGAAAATTTAGTTTGCATTGTATTTGACGTATATATATATATATATATATATATATATATATATATATGTGTGTGTGTGTGTGTGTGTCCTGTGCTAAACTAAATATCAGTTTCGTAATCCTTTACTTTTTAAAGTGATTTCGCAGTCAAAATGCAAATTGCACTTTATTGGCTTCATTAGCTGATAAAGAAATGAAACACAAATATTATCTTAGCACTAAATTCATTTATGAATAGAACATTATCAGGTGCAAATGTCATTCACATATAAGCTCCTTGTTAGTACTCAATATGAGCAGTTTCGACCTTGAAAAGGACCAAAATTCTGAGAGGAATTGATGGAATATGTTTCTCGATCAAAATAGGTATTTCAGCGTCATGATACCACACTCTATAATTATGAGTTCAATTAACTGGATTAGCTGCTACAGACCATCTTATATACTTGGTTCTTCAGATCATTTCAGATACCCCCATTGGGATTCAAATTTGGACTATTTCCAGGCCATAGGAGCTCTTCTATAGGCATTTTCTCAAAGGATTGCTGTACATTGTTGGCAGGATGGTATGGAGCGCTATCCTGCATGAAAATAAAGTAACTATTAGAAAACCATCCTTCTAACTGAGGCTTAGGGTCTCCTTTCCAGGATTTCCAAGTGCCGATCTTGTCTCATGCTGTATTTTACAATGTAGAGTCCAATCTGGCAGAAAACACACTCCACACCGTGACCTGTTAGAGTTGTTTGACCTTTAGCACCAGACGCTGTAGAATAAACGCCTATCCTGCTCGTTTCCGAACAAACTGAGCTGTTCCGGATAGGAAATTGAAGGTTGATTCATAAGAGAAGCAAATCTGAACAAATAAAGGTTTCAGTGTTCTGACATGAAGTTATTATCCATCTGGTTGATAAATATTACACTTGAGCAACGATTTCTTAATTTAAAATCCACTTGAAATTTCCAGTAAGTAACAAAGTGAAGCCAGTCATCAGAAGCTCAGTTTTTGAAGCCCTTAAACCCACTAAAGTCGCATTTTTATCATAGCTGCTGTCAGCTTGGTCTTCTTCGTGGTACGGTAGATCTTGCGGCCAGCTTCAAGAACTCTTGTATTTCTTGAAGGTATTAGCTCCAATTAGTATCCCAGGTTCCTAGTTCCGTTTGTAATTGTCATGAAGTTCAAGGCTCTATTCTTTCTGCTGAAGGCTAGTAATATTCGATTGACATCTGCTGAGGAAATACGTTTTCGTCCCCAACGTCCGACTCCCCTCGGTGATTTCTATTTAACTTCATGCCTTGTTTAATCCTTGTTACAATGTTTGGAGACATAGCAAGTCTGTGTGTAATTTCAGCTTGGGTCAAGCTAGAAGTTTGTAATAGAACACGAATCCATCCATGCCTTATGGGAGAAATGGCTCTCTTTGAACACATTTTATTTGCTGCTGGCATACATTTTTTTACATTGTTATTTGTCGTCTGAAAATATTTGCTTTAAATTTATGCAATTCACAGAATCACAATACGGAATACATAACAAAATTGAATCGGTTGTATATGAAGCTCTGAATTGCAAATCATGCCAAGCCCACTTGTTTCGTATTTGCATTTTCTCTGTTCGTCGGTATCTATGTTCCAAGGGCTGTCCACTTGCATAAATATTACATCCTAGTCCCACCATAGAAACCCATTTTTAATACAAAATAATTTCCGCTGAACAGGATAACCTTGGACTGTTTTTCATTCCTCCTGAAAAAAATACTCCGTTGGACTTGGGATCAGTTCTTCATATGTGCCATTAAAATTACTTAACACATATCCGCTTTTAACAATGACCAATTCAATTCATTTAACATAACTTGTATTCTTTCCAAGTGACCAACGTAAACACAACACAGCAATTGGAGGGATCTTGTACAAGCTGTGAAACAAGCACTAATGCTGTCACCTGAGTGAGAATAAGAAAAACAAAAGACGATTATGTTGATGCCAACCTTTTTTTTTCAACTTTTAAATAGATTGTTGCAGTCGTACGCTACACAAATTAAGTCAGATCGCTTTCGAAATAAGTTTTATTTTCAATGAGTCCAAAGTTATTTGGCCAGCACTGTACATTTCGTTCGAACCAATCGAGATTCTTCAGATACACGTCAACTTGATGAAGCTTCATTGGATCAAACGAAATAGAGTTCACCTTGCATTTTAACAACGAAAGCTCCATTTTAACACTTTTAGAAGATAATGACATAAGTTTACCAAATTTGCTACGTCTTTCTTTATTACATTATTCTTTCTGTTATTATTTGGGAAATTTGACTTGTAATTTGATGGATAAGGCAAAATATGGCATTTCCGGGCTTTTGCCACAAAGTCTAGTTGTTACACATTACTTATCTTTGGTGTCCAGCTGACTTTAAATTTTCCTCCAAGTCCGAAGTTCAAATTCTTCAAATTTTTCTTTCATCCAAAGCTTAGTAATAACATACTGTGTTCTCGTGTTTCTAAGCCGCAGATATATTTTTTTCAAAACTAGTATAAAAAAAAATAAGA
The DNA here is from genome assembly GCA_022664845.1 of Lepisma saccharinum. Classification (NCBI taxonomy): domain Eukaryota; kingdom Metazoa; phylum Arthropoda; class Insecta; order Zygentoma; family Lepismatidae; genus Lepisma; species Lepisma saccharinum. The sequence continues at coordinate 67,259 of JAGDQP010005990.1, forward strand.
GAGCGACTTATACACGTAAATGATCTGAAGACCATAGACTTGTGCAGCGTGAGTTCCATGTTCTCTTACTAGCCGCAGAAAAAATCGTTAAATGTCTAGAAACAGAGGAAATTGAGAATTTACAAAAATGACAACGGATATTTTCATTGGATTTTATGTGTGAATGACGATCCTTCTTATTTCTCAGGTGCGCTTGAAATCTAACTTATAACCTAACCTTGCTGTCTAGCCTTGCCCATCTAATTTTCAACTGGCTCCATCACTAATTACATCCTGTGAGCACCTATGATGAAGCCTATAGCAGTGTTACAAGTACTGGTAGCAACAATAAGTAAGGGTTGTAAAACTAGAAAATGTACTGCTGGTACCAGTAGCGTATCTAGAATTTGGGGACCACGCAGTAAAGAATTTTTTAAGGCCCTATCCTAGGGTCCTTCTAGCAGCAACTCCTGGGTGCGATTTCAATAAATTCTTGCCGCATTTAATATCTATACGCCAACTGTGCAGAGCAGTGTTGCCAGATTTCTTAAACAGAAATTTTTTCCAGACTGAATGAAAATCCTCGTCTGGGCATAAAATTTCCTTAACTTTTACTAACCTTGAGAAATTTTTATAATTGAACTTTGACCTGACTTATCTTGTAATGTTTGTTATTAATTCATTTTTCACCTATTTATATGTCGCCTTTCGGGCTTCCTGGACACCCGGCCCTCCCGCAACATTGGACGTCGCGACATTGTAGTTACGCCCCTGGCTGGCATCAATGACTGAGAACTGCATATTAGTAAGTACTCAATACTAGTAATAAAATAGTCGTTAATTTGCTTTATCAACCAATTTTTTCGTTCATACTTGTAGTTTTTGTACAAATGTTGAAATGATATCTCCAGACTGGAAATATACATTTTGTTTTGTAATGTTCAGTTGCTTTCATTCAGGAAGAACTAACAATCCTTCTTAGGGTTGTTGCATGAAAAAATGTAAAAAAAATCATACGTCTCATAGACGAGATTTTTTTTTAAAGAACCCTGGGAAAAGTAAAGCCGTGTGGCAATATACTATAACAGTAGAAAAGCAGTTTCCTTATTATGCACTGAATAAATGGGCACAAAAATAATCATAAAAAAATGGCGAGCTTTCGTTGATACGGCATATTCACAAAGATAGAGATTAGAAATATAATTAATAAGGAAACATAATATGAACAGCTAAACTGTAATTAACAAACGCCTCTCATTTTTGGTCTTATCGTCTACATATAAAACGTAAGGATAGAATATAGTGCGAAAGGGCAAAAACTACTTTAAAAAGATTATGTTTAGAAGAAAGAACTTAGACATTAATAATTATTATTTATTGAAGCATATTTTAGATAAAACTGATGGACAATCGTTGATATCTTGAAGTTTTAGTCAGCTATCAGCTTCAAAATGTAGAGAGCAGGGATTCCGCCAGGATTTTGTTTGAGGAGGGGGGTAAAGTCAAAATTGGGAGGGTGTAAGTGGAATTGCACGGTTTCTATCGATTTTTGACCCCTCCCTAAAAATTAAAGTTCAGGGGTGCGCTCGAAAATTTGTGGGTAACCCCTTCACAAGGGAGAATCTGGCAGAATAACTGGTAAAAAACTTGTATATCGTATTGAATCCTGCAAATAAGTAGTAGCATCTGCTGCCTATCTGCTGAAGTATGTACGCTACTATAGTACTGTATTATATGTTGAGCTTAGAAGATGGTGTAAAAGCATTAGTTTCCAATTGGATGCTTGGTGTACTTGGTAGAGTGTTAGATTGCTGGCCGGGAGACCCGCGGTTCGATTCTCATCAGTCTCACATTTTTTTTGTTGTTTTTTTTTCTAAAAATAACATTTTTTATTTGTATATATAAATCAGTACAAGAGCCCCTTCGGGGTAAAAGGAAGAGTGACGTAAGAATTCTACTCACAAAAGAAGTGATATCCATTTTGCGAGTGACTTTCTTTGTGTCACTATGGCGGAATTGTTTCCTTTGTAATAAAATTAAGAGACTTAGTATCCTCTATTCCCATACAGCGACACAAAGAAAGTCACTCGCAAAATAGATATCACTTCTTTTGTGAGTAGAATCCTTGCGTCACTCTTCCCTTTACGCCGAAGGGGATTTTGTACTGATATCACTTATTTTGTAAGGCTGCCTATTAAAAAAAAGTGCATTGTCTTCATACAATTATACGTTTTCACGTATCTCGAAAACGATAACTCCTATCAAAAAATAAGCATCAATTTGACTATTCAAGGCCCGCAATTGACCCCCAAACCCTCCAGATTACAGCCATTTTTTGCTAAAGCAAAGAGACACAGAATGACAGGCCATTTTCTATCATTTGTGAAAATTCTGTGATTGGGCTAAAAAAGTCATAACTTCTGAACTCCTTAACTGATTTTGACGTGTTATACACTATTTGAAAGGTACTGAAGCGTAGATTACGATTCCGGAAGTTTCAGCCGCCTATATGGTCGGGGAGTCACTGTTATCACCAGAAATGTGAAATTCTGAATTTTCTTTCGAACTGCCCTAGGGGGTTCCAGGGAGGTCCTACCGATCCATTTTTTTCCCGACACTTAGTATGGCAGAGAGCTTTCAAATGTAAATTCAAGCATCAAAATCGAGCTTATAGTTCGCTAGATCCGAAATAGCTGTATATATAGAGTGCCGCTGACAGACTTCTTTCTTAGCGTCACTCGAAGAACTTCTTCGTGATAATTGCTTTCTTTTACCGTATCAATATTTTACAGAATTCACATAAATAAGCTGGTAAAGTCAGGTTAGATTCTCTTTCTCATTATATTCGATGTAAACACTGAAGATTACATTTAAAACAACGATTCTGCTTCAACTTTCTCTCTCCTGATACAATACATACTTCGGCAAGTGGCTAACAGATGGCAATACCTACTTGCAGGATTAATTAAAGAGAGAAAGAGGAAAGGAATAATGAAAAAGGAAAGAAAAATGAATTAATGAAGAGAATCAAGATCGGAGAATTGAATGAATGAAAGAAAGAATGAACGAAAGAAAGAAGAAATTTTTGTTTTATAAATGAATGAATGAATGAATAAAGAAAGAATATAAGTGAAATGAATGAATAAACGAAAGGAAGGAAGGAGTAAAGAAAAATGAAAAAGAAAGCGAGAATCGATGAATGAATGAAATGAAGTAATGAATGAATAAAGTAAAACAAAGACAGCAAAGAAGAATGAATGAGTGAATGAAAGTTATGAAGCAAGGTGGGAAATGAATGACAGAAGGAATGGATAAAAAGAAGTAATAAATAAATAAAAAGGAAGGAAGGAAGGAAGATAGAATAAATGGAAGCAAGGAGGAATGAATGCAATAATGAAAGTTAGAAATAAAATATAGAATGAATGAATAAAAAGAATGTGTGTGGGGGAAGAAAGCAGGAATGAATGAAAGGAAGAAAATTTAGAATCAATGAATAAAATAGTGAATGAAAGAGTCAATGAAAGGAAGGAGAAATGTATAAATGAATGACTGAATAAAAAAGGAAGGAACGAATTAATGAATGAATGGCAGGAAGGAAGAAAGAAAGAACGAACGAGTGAATGGATGGAATAAAGAATAAATAAATGAAAGAATGAAGAAAGAAAGGAGAAAGGAACTAAACTGATTTGCAAGACTAGTGATTTCCATTCAAGCAGCTTACCGTCAGATAGAATTTTACCTGGACTGGAGTCGGATTTACTACTTCTGGTAATAAATCGTGGTGATCGTTGTTGAGGGTCATAGGAGACGCTGTCGTCTGACATCCACTTATCTGCTCTTTGGACGCCTAGCCGAGTTCCTGTGTGCGGATTCATATCCTGCTGTTAAGAAAGAAAGAAATATTTAAAAAAAAAAAGAAATCATACATACTTTATACATTGAAAGAGATATCTATGAATGTAATTAGTAGGAAGTACATAATGTCTCCTACTTTACACGAATGACATGGTAGATGTGCAAAGTAATATCCCTCACTTCTTGTAGTTATATACGAGATCATCCAACCAATTTATAATTAAATTTTACCATACTCTTATGTCTTTATGAGTGGCGCGTTAGCTTCAGTAGCACAGGTCGCTAGAACATCGAGGGTTTTCTGTGGAACCATTTTTTAAAAATACAATAACACAGCTATTAACGTAACATAACGTGTTTTCTGGTAACATTTTGAATTGAATTAAATTAATTTGAATTGAATTTTGAATTGAATTAAATTAATTCGAATTGAATTTTGAATTGAATTAAATTAATTCGAATTGAATTTTGAATTGAATTAAATTAGTGAGTTTTGTAAAGCAATTATCGTTGATTTATCCTTCTAAATGAAAGACAAACAAAAAGATCTAAGTTATGAATAGTTTTTGTGAATTATATGGGAATAACTAATGCTGTTTATAAAGAAAAAAAACGACTGCTGTGATTGAGGGGGATGGACACCATGCGGTCTGTTAACCTCCACCTTATTCGTGACGTCAGCGCGGAATAATGCAATCCTATCCCTGAAATACGACCTAGCGAGAAGTTTGAGCGGAGTCACAGAGAAAGTAAGGCCTGTGGTTTCACGTAGTGTTTTTAGCTTTATGGGTGAACGTGACCAGCTTGTGCAAAGGTAGAAAGAAACTCTGTGTATTGAGAGAATGCCAAAGCGGAAAGGAAAAAAAAGTCTCGGCTTTCTCTTATTTTCGTTTGAAATATTGTAATGTTCATCAGTGGTTGGCTTATATCAAATATTACTTCTAGAGACTATTTCGTTATGAGCAAGGGCACACTATGTTAATAGTCTCAGGGTTGGTAGATCATCTGATGAATATTTTTGTACTGATTCAGGTTTAATGTTTTCTCTACTACTGTTGTTCCAGCTAACAACAGGAATGCTCATTATTATAGTATTGTCGTAGAAGCGTTGAAGTTGAAAAATATAGTAAAATTTAAAATTATAAGGTTTTGCATGCAACTTTATTTCAATGTTTAATATTTGTTTCAATAAATGACTTGCTCTCGTTGTGTTTTCGAGGACATACTACGCATACCGATCTACAGCTATAGGTCAGCGCTCTCCAAGGAATTTTCACACGATATGGTAAATTCTCACGTGATAAGATCAGAATTAAAATTAAACAAATATCACTGTAATATCCCAGGAAATTACCGTACTAATGCCGATAACAACTTAAGAGAAGCGGAAATATTACTTACTCCCAGGAGTACAATTTACTCATCAAGATTACAGAAATAGTAAATAAGAACTTAATACCTCGTAGTAGCGATTGGTCACGTTCCAACCTAATTAGATCATGTTAAGGGTAACAACCTCGAAACAATCCCAAGAAAAAAACTGAATTTTATCTCGAATAGTTTCCTGTAGGTTTGACTTCCTATAACCTCCTTCACCTCAGGTTTCCCCGAAAAGCTATTAATATCCCTAATCAAAATTCCTCTCTGTAAGAAACTCACCAAGTGATCCTTTCCCAGTGTCAATGAGCCGAGGTGACCTATTCGATTAGAGAAAGAAAGAAAAACGAGAACTTTGGGACTCAATAAAAAACAATTTCTCACTTCATCGAGAGGTCAATTTTAGTCTAAACGCGAAGATAGTAAGACTGTGTGTTAAGCTCCGTTTGGTGTCTCGGCGCAAGAATTTGAAGTCCGAAAGTCTCGACTCTTAGTTATTCGGGCCAGGAACAATTGTCTTTGAACCTAGTGTTTTTTCTGAACTTTGTGGAACTTTGTCTTTGTGTGATTGGCGAATTAGAGAGCTTTTTAAGTGACCAGTGAACCTTGTACATTGGGAAAATGACTGGTGTCAGTCATGACACTTGAACAATTTAGACATTTCTTCTAATTTTCAAACTATGCGACAGTGCCTTGGAAGAAAATATTAACATGGCAAAGAACTTTGAGTTGATTCTGCAATCAACTTCCGCTCAGTGATAGTCTGATGAGCTATGTTTTTTTATCTGATTCTGGTTCCTATTTTATGCATTTATTGGGTATAAACTTGGAGCAGTGACCGAAATTATTGTAATGTTAGAATTTATGTATCAGCTGTATCGGGTTTCCTTTGGTATGACTTGCAAGGATACTCAGGTAAATCTTAAAATGTAATCAGCGAATATCCTTCGTTTTCTCCCAATTCCTTTAGGTGCATGCTAGAACGGAACAGGAGAACATCTTCTATTATTGTACGACTCTCTCTCGCAACACCAATTTGCTCTACGATTAAAGCTAATCTCTGACTCGTCCCCATAATTCCGATTTTTTAAATGTTTTATTAGTGCCGGTTCACCTTCTTTCTCCAATTGCATGCTTCTGAGGAAAAAGAACGTGCATTGTTAACAGTTCGTCAGGTGCATTTACATGAATAGATATTTGAAAACCTGGTTATTATATGAAAATGGTCACTGAAAAGTCAATAAACCAGGTATCGTGGCAACCATTCCTTCCCCTTTCTAACCTTTGGTGAATGACATCATAGCTGACTCGATTGTCCTATTCCCTCGCACTCGCACCTCTTGCTCCCGCTTGGGAAACCAGAAGAGTTGAAAGGACTCTTAAGGGGAAACAGTTACTGAAACATCTGAATTTTGAAGGGAAGAGATTTTTAAATCCTTGTGAAAGATACGTCGAACAGTTTTAGGCATTAAGGTAAATATAAAGCAACGATCTGCAACAAAAGATGCCAGTGCTATCTCCGTATATGGCTAATGTATTTTTATCGTTGCACGAAATTTCAATGCTGCTCCTACAAATTCAAGCCTAGAGAGTTCAAAGTCTAAAGGAAGAAAGTCCATAACCAATTCAAGAGTTCGTTCAATGACGATTTTTAATTTTAGTTTTTCTTCATTCTTAAAACTGCTCGATTGTTGCTGTGAATATCAAAATCTATAACAATGAAGCTCTTTCAACAATGAGGAGAAACGAAAATAAAAAATTGACATTGATCGAAGTCTTGAATTGGATATGAACTTTCTTCCCTGAAAGTTTAAAGTTTCTAGGCTTCAATATGTAGGAGCAGCATTGAAATTTCATGCAACGATAAAATACATTAGACATATACGGAGATAGTGCTGCCATCTTTTGTTGATCGTTGCTTTACATTAATCTTAAGTGAAGAGCGATTGAGGGACAACGAATAGGATGCCGAGAACTGCACCGAAATGTTTGTCTAACTTGTACATTTTCTTGAGTTCATGCTATTTGGGGATGACCAGAAGTTTTCTTGTATTTGTTATTGTTGTTGACAAATGCAATAAACCTGACCTTCTTTAACCAAATTCAATATGATTTAGCGTGTTTCTTAGTTAAAGCGTATTGTCAGCAAAAGTTTTACTTTTTTTATGTTGCTTGAACTTATCACAGGGTTATCAACACACTTTTCCCTAATATGTGTATCCTGATATACATAATGCTTTAGTTTATTTACTTAGTGCATTAAATGCTCTGTCTTCCAATTTTGGTTATCGGATCTTCAGTAGGCCTACTCTGAGATTGTAGTGGATTTGTTTTCGATTTTGTTTGGATGTTGTGCAGACTATTATTAGAATTATTGTTGTCACTGTTTATCCAAGATGGTTTACTTTTAGACCAGCATAGTCTTTTCCTCCAATGTCCAAAC
>JAGDQP010005991.1:0-40994 GCA_022664845.1 Lepisma saccharinum
CCCCCCCACGGTGATGAGCAAAACTGAATATTTATAAACCGGAAACTAATTATATATAGAAAACAAAACCTCAAAACTCTAATATTTCGGTTTCTTGAACCCTTTTATACCTACAGACGAAAACATGCGCCAACTTTTATCTGAAACCCAATAAACCATACTGTATTTTAGTAGATGTTCAAGAAAGGTTTTCCATTACAAGATCGTAGTGTTTTACACACAGAAATCAAATTTAAGGTTTAAATACACACCGATGAAGCTTGGCAAAAAAATAAACTAAAACACGGTTTTAACGAAAAACCTAAATTTAATTTCAACAAAGATGAATTATTCCAACAAGAATGGAATGGTTCCTCAAAGACCGTTTCAGCTTAAATTATACATAAAATACTTCTATGTACCGACCAATCAGAAATCAATAACGCACTGATCAATATTTTCGGTTGTTGTTGAGTGTGTGTTAACGGTGTTGATCACCTTCGCCATCTATCTAAGCTCTGCTCATTAATTTACACGTCAGTGGTTTTACTCAGCTTACATCTCTTGGAAGTGGAATTTCAAACTCTTATTTTCACCTAATTCTTCGTCATGTTTATTGTGACACGTTACATTAATGAACTGTTTCATACACGAGTGGACATATTGGGTTTTATATAGCTAACCATTACTTCTTATATAATATTCATATATTTCAAGAAAATACATTTTTTTGTAAAACTAAGTAACTTAAAATAACCACCAACAAAACTTAGTAAAAAACAGAAGTCGAGAATTCCACTTCTGTGAGACATAAGGAGCGACAATAATTCCCATGTATGAGGAGGAACATACTAAGAACAGTAGTGTGACAGCAATAGCATTTTTCTCACGTACGTTTTATATGGTTCATGCACTGTAGTTGTTTAATGCATAGACAAAGCATGCACAGACTGGCAACTCCGTATTTCCTATGATATTAGAATGACTATTGGATCACATAACAAATTCGAAGCTGACGTCATAGCACTAATGCGCAAGAACAAGAAGTTTCCATCAGTACTACACTAGTCTATCCGCTTGTGGCGTCACTGTCTCACGAATTGCCTGCTGCGCACGTGAGCTGCGGGCTATGCTATTTCATCTCTACATAAAAGCCTCACCTTAATTATATATAGCACCCGACGGGTAGTCAGTTTTCGTAAAGTTTCGTTTGTAGGACGAAGGCCAGAGAAATGGATTGTGATTGACTCTGCGAAAATAAGTCGAATTATCGTGAACCTTATGCGGTCATGTGCTGTATGTAGTTCAGATTTTTCCGTTCGTGGCGCTGTAATCGATACGTGACTAGCACAACACTTCGAATTTCCAGCAAAATAGTAAGTTACTGGTCTATATCTGGGTTGTCTGTGGTTTAACATGGTTATTACCCAAGTAGCAGAACAATAGTTTTCTCGTGGATAATTAAGCATAGTATACATAGCATAGCATAGTATAGCATAGTATAGTGTGATAGCTTACATTCAAGTATCAGAACGCTAAAACGTAATATAAATCGTTAAACGTTTTGAAATGAAAATGCCAACTCACTAGTCAGTTAAAAACAGAGCTAAGCGTAGGCATGTCTGGATAAAAACATCTTTATCGTTTGCATTATTGAATGTGTTGTGTAAACTGCATTTGTAACACCTCTTACCTATTCTTAAAAAACACAAAGATAAACTGCTTGGTGTTAAAAAAAAAGTTGTATTTCCGTAGCGAAAGAAGGAAATTCATAAATGCAAAGAGTGTTGACATTCCCAAGAAACTTATAAAAACACGTCACCAAAACTAACAATGACATTGTATTTGCTTTGTGCATGGCAACAAGTTCTTTAGCCTTTTTCTTTCTTCTCTCTTCCTCTCGTTCACATCCACCCATCATTTCTAACCCTCTCCTCACTCACTCCACCCCCACTTGTAGCCTTCCTTCCCTCCCCACCTCCACTCTCGAAATCTTCCGTGTAGATGCTTCTTAAAGACGTTCGCCTGAACAAACACTAGAGGAAGACATCCAATTCGCCTTGTAATTTCCCTGAAGGAAACAATTCAGAGAATAAGAAAAAGTTTTCAACAACTTCTCCAAAGATTTCTCTCTTTTTTTTATTTATTATTTTTTTTTGTCGTCTTTGATTCCTACATTCTAGGAATTTTAAATAATACATTTTGTTGGGATGAAAATAATTCTTTCAGGCAATCCTTTCTCAGCTACTTTGTTTGTCTTTTCCTAAATCTGTTTTTTTTTTCTGAGTTGTAAAAAGCAATTTGTACTTGTATACAGACGATGTGATGAGTAAGTATTAAAGTTGTTTTAATGCCTTTCTTCTTTCCCAATGAAGATAAAATATGTATCTGTTTCAATTTCTTTGTTGTTTGAAAGCTCAAATTGAACAATTTGAAAAGAAAACTTGTCAGTTCGATTTTATTTTTGCTGTCCTGCCAGTAAATAACAGAGCAATTGTAAACTCTAAACTTATGTCAGCTCTAATATTAATTCTATACAAGCTCACAATAGTATTACTGTACTTAAAAAAGATACAATCAACTTACAGTGTATACCTTGTTTTATAGCATAACTAACTGATTTGCCCGCCCGTTAGTGCGGGATGAATAAAGATCTGCCCCATACTTCCCAGAGGGCTGCGCCCCCATTTTTAGCGGTCATTTTGAATGCAAGATGGCGACTTTTTCAAAATGTTTTTAATATTTTCTGAAACTACTCTTGATAATACACCCTCATACCAAATTTCATTCTTCTAGCTCGAACGGTGTGGAAAACGGTTTTGGGGCGGTCATTTTGGATAACTTCTTAAATGGGTCCAATATCTAATCATGTGCGAAAAATCATTATAATCGGTCAAGCTGTTTCTATATATATATATATATATATATATATATAGATTCACATGTTTTTCGTATGATAATTTTTGTGTCGAAAATAAATCTAAGGGTGGGTAGGACGGGAATATTACTAATTTTCCTAAATTAAATTCAATTTCTAGCCTTTAGGCATCTTTGACCCAAGTCGAAATAGGGTAGAGGAGAGAATGTGAGGAGAAAAGTCGACCAGGGACTATTTTTTCCATCATTAGTCCGGTGTGACTGAAGAAAATCTCTAGAAAAGCCTCATGGCCGGTCGCTGGGTTCGAAAACGGAACCTTTCGAATAGAAAGTCAATCCTCTAGCAACTGAGTCTATACGGTTTCCCTCATTACGTTATTATATCACCTAAAGCGTAGATTGTTACTATCGATACTGTTTTCATTAAGCTATAGAGACATTTGATAAAATTTGCAAAGCTATAAAACGTTCATTAAAAATAACAGCTGCAAGTAGTTTTTGTTCTTTTTGTAGCTCTTTGCAATTTTTTTAATTACTTACAACGTTCTTCCAGTTAATGGTCAAATAATAATAATAATAATAATAATATGCATACAGGGATGAAATTTGTGTTTTAATACGTGACAAATAAAGTAAGATGTAAGATTTTATTTTGTTTCCAAACTTGATAATAATTATAGGTTTTGAAGAGTCACTAATTGAATTAGATATCAGATTTTTTTTAATGCTCGATAGTTCGATTAATCCATGCATATTGACAATCTGTCTTTCCTTTATTTATTGTTACTTGTTTTGGTAGCGATTTGATGCTGAAACACAATGCAGTAACTCGGGCAGAAAGCCATGAGTTGCAGAAGACAATAAGTTGTAAAAGTCTATTGTAAGAGGAGTTGAGCAATGAGGTGTAAACAGTACGGGAAAAATAAATCAACATTGTTATTATCGTTTTAAATCCTTCAATCAAGTGCTCAGCATGTTGATGATCGCAATGAAAAATCGAATTATGCGTAACAATTATAAATGTGGTCATAATTACACGGGTAGTTATCTTGAGTATCATCCCCACCTCTCCCTTTTCCTGCCACCACAACTAATCATTGGCTAACGTTATTACGTACAAATTTTCAGTTTCCTAAAATTTTTTTCTTCTTTTTCATTGCATAGTGTACACTAAAAAAAAAAACTCTTTCTATGAGTGTTGTCTGAAGAAAAGTGTAAATTGATACGGATTTAAAAGATGATCTGTTGCAATTAACTATGAAGCGTTATGCTATTTTCTCACGATTTCATTTTGAATCGTCAGCAGAAGTATTCTGTTGATAACAAGTTCTTCGTATTCAGCCCCCGTAGTGTAGACAGGCTGAAGTTAGGTTCAGATTCACATTAATACGAATGTGAATCTAGGGTGTAGTGCATTGTTATGGTCGCGGACTTTGGATCGGCGGCGCGCAGGTTCGAGCCCTGCTTCTAGTCATACTAATTGATGTTTTCCCTAGGTTTTACAAGGCGAGTTCCAGTATAGAATCTCAACAAAAGCCCTGGCTGCTACTTTTCCTTTCCCTTCCACCAGAAGAGAACTCATCGAAAGACGTCATTGTTCAGATGTGACGGGCTTACAAGGAACCTGTCAATGAGCTTATATCGAAACTTTCTCGTGGATAAGAGCGTTCAATGTCTGCAGTCTGCCTTTTCAACTGTTTATTTAATCCTCTATTCGCGTTTAATTTACATGTACGTACAATCGTTGAAAATGAACTGTTGTAGTGACGGACATTCGATATATATATATAAAACAACCTCAAGCTGACGTTTTATTTTTTGAACTGCAAGGTTCCTTTGAATGTCAGAAAAAGTTGCTCAGTATGTCAATATTGAACCAATATTCAACGCTAATGTAAAATAAAATACTTCAATTGTTTATAAGACAACGTATCAACAGTGTTGTCAAAGTGTTCAACTTTTCGGACTTAGACATAACCTTTGGGGTATTGGACGTTTTCTATGAGCCTGGGTGTACATTTTCAACTCAAAGTACAGTGTATTAATAAGCTCTTTTAGTAAATCGGAAAGAAGTAACGATTTGATGATAACCAATTGCTTTAACCAACTCAACTGCTCGTCACTTTTCTCGATATAGGCCTAGAATATTAAAGATGATCGATACGAACATGTGGTAACTTCTTTATGAAGATATATTGTGAACAAATATTTAAAAATAATCCTAAATAAATTAGGTGCGCAAGAAGTGTTCAAAATTTACATCCTTATATTTATTGTATATGGGGAAAATGCAAGGGAATTGAACAGTATTTTATAAAGAACTTAATATTTCATTTGATTCACAGTGTATTGATCTCGTCGCAGTCCGCAGCATAGGTTGAAGCAAACATTTATTTGCTGTGCCAAATGTAGAATCCTACAGTACTAGGGTTCATTGCAACAAGTAATAATACTGCCAAATTACTTATACTGCCATCTGGTACAAACTTATGAGAATTTAAGAAAAGATAGGCACGCAGTGTGTAAACTAAGTGTACCACTTTTTTTTTTTTTACATTGAAAATTCCAATACTACTGACTAGATTATTAATATGTGCAGAGTAACTGTTCCAGAACGTATCCTTGAGGTATTCCTTTATGTATATAACCTGCTTTGGATATAACATGAACGTCATTGTATTTCTAAGTGGCACTTGACAATATTTACAAGGAGCTGCAAAAATATGCTTTCAACTAAATGTTTCTCTTGTATTGTAGACCTATTATAAAAACATTTCTAACAATGTTATTTGAATCAAATGATGCGATGGCTGAAAATGTCAGTTCTACTTGTAGTATCACTCCCTCCCACACTTTCTCAGACCTTGTAATAAAAGCAACTGCTAGTTCATTCAGCAAAGTGAGAATTACGTCAAAAAATACGACACACGCTTTATGGGTTTGTAAGGATCTTGAGCGACATTTGCTGCATTATTTACACAAAAAAATCCCTGCATGAATACGAAGTAAAATTTAAAAACTTTTTTTTTTTCAAATATACTATACTGCTCATGAAATGTTATTATTTGAATATCTGTTTTAAAATCCGAAATTAAAAAAAAAAATGTTAGCAGCTAATTATTGTTTATAAAAAAAAAGTATGAGTTAAGCTTTTTGAGGATTTTTCTTTCCTAAATTCTCGTAAAATTACAGTTGTAGATTGTTTTTCATTATAAAATTCGAAACTCTTCAACTACAGCGATATATACACCAACAGGAAACTCATTCTTAGCGAAAACAAATGAAACATGAAAAGAAAGTTAGGAACTTATGTTCTGTTACTTATAGTTATTTACTGGTTGCACGTGGCAATTATAGAAAACCCCTTCTTGAGATCCAATGCAAACGATTTTCTGAATCAGTATGACCCCTTGTGCCTCTGGATGTGTCCATTCTTGTTCTCATAATGTGTGTACACCACACCTCTCTTTCCCCCACCTTCTTTCGTTCACACTCTTCCTTTGTGTGGAAATGAACTTAGGGGGACGCAGAGTAACTTGAGAAGCAAATGTCCAAAAGGGAAGCCAAAGAAAGGTGAGATGTGGGTTCTCAGGTGGAATAACAGCTTTCGCTTTCTCGGGTGGAGGTCATCAGACTTTTCAACCATTTTTAACTAGCTCTGCTTCAGCTAGAACTTAAAACCACACTCAGCTCCCCGTATTTCATCCTCACCCCACTCCCCCCACCCCCCAAAAAAAGCTCGTAGTAACGTGTAACTTAAGTTCTTTTTAAGAACTATATATTTCTCTTTCTTTTCTTTCCATTTTGCTGTTATAGGTGTATCTTGCTTTGGTTGTCCTCTGCTACAACCTTCACCCTCTGTTTGAGCAGTTTCCTCAAATCGTCTTGGTTAGTGTGGAGTAACTTGTGGAAGATATATTTCTACGTGTATTACATTTTCACGACGTACGGCAACAAAGAAGACTAGTTTGTAAATTATTACGCGACACAACAAGCAAGTACTATAAATTTTGTGGTAATGTAATATGTAATTCGTGTTTGAATGTTGCTGGATACTTATTTTGAGCTATCTGATTATGTAAAAATAGAAGTACCCCACCCACCCACCAAAAAAAGTTCTTGTATTTTTTAAACATTCGGAAAATCAACCCCCCCCCAAAAAAAAGTATTATTTTTCAGTTCTAGTGACGTTTACCGAGCGTCCTTGGCTTCACAATCGGAAAGTCTTGGGAACGATCCCTGCATGACTTAGGTTTTTGCAGGATTTTACCTCAATCACACCTGGCAGTACCTCCAACCTATTCCTTGGCCTACTTCCTTCCACCATCCTTTCCTCTACCATATCCGGACCTGAGCCTTAGTTGCCTTAAGGCCACAAATAAGCTTAAGTTTCATTCTGGTAATGTTTGTCGTTAACACCAGCCAGTGATATGCCGAGTGGCCGTGGCTCAGTGGTAGAGCGTTAGCTTAGCTTTCGGGAGGTCGTAGGTTTAATCGCAGCGGACGACCATCCTGACTTAGGTTTTTCTAGGATTTCCCCTCAGTCACACTAGACAAATGTCGATATGGTACCTTCAACTTGGGTTTTGGCCGTTACTTTCCCGCATCCTTTCCCCTCCCCTATCCTGGCCTAAGCCTTAGGTGCCTAAAGGGCATATACATAAATTTCAATTAAGGCAGTGGTATATTATATTTGCTGTTTACCTCAGTAGTGGAGTCCAGTGTGAAGCAAAATTCCTATTCGTTAATGTATAAAAAGTACCTAAGATTTAATTCAAGATCTTATTTATGTAGTAAATCAAGGTATTTTTTATTTTACCTATATTATAAAGATAGATAATAAATACTATAAAGATATTATAAAGATAGATAGATAGATACTAATCTGTATACTTAATTACGTTAGTATTACTCAATTTCCTGCTTTCTATCAAATCGGTACCACATTTTCTTTCTTTCTTTCTTTTTACAATATTTTCCTTTTAAAAAGTATGAAGAACTTCGTTTAAACAAATAACCCACAAAATTTTGAACGAGAATACTGGAACTCAATGAATTAGCTCACGTATAAAGACAAACGAGACTATCTCGCGACAAGTTAGAAATTTAGTAATAGACATTAGCCAACTTTGGCTCGGGCCGGAATAAGGTAGGGGAGAGGATGCGGGAAGGAAATCGGCCACAGTCTAGTTTCAAGGTATTATCCCGGAATTTGTCTGGTATAAACTCTGGAAAAACCTCAGTCAGGATGGCAGCGCTCTAACAACTGAATTACAGCCTCTCAGTAAAAATTATTAAAACTTACCTCCTGATTTTGAAGTGTTTGATGATAATTATTGTTCTGCCATGCATGGAGACACGTTTATAACCTGATAGCCCCTGGGAAAAGTGGTTGTGTTTCCATCAGGTGTCCTAAGGACGGGATCAGGGACGTATTTAGGGGGTGGGTCCAGGGGGTCCGGACCCCCCCCCCAACTCAGAGTTTTATGGAAAAATAGTGTAACTTCAGGCCTAATTATACATATTTAATATACATTTCATGCCCCGACACACCTTGGACTCTTCCGGAAGCCCTTGGTTCCTTCCCAAAACCAAATTCTAGGTACGTGCCTGGACGGGATCTACAGTTCAGAGTGTGTTCTGAATGTGTTCTCTCACCGAAAATCCGACCTATACCCTAACTTAAATATTACAAGTTATTTAAAACTTTTTCTTGTTATAAGAATAAAAGCGTTCTTTTTTAATAATAATAATAATAATAATAATAATAATAATAATAATAATAATAATAATAATAATAATAATAATAATAATAATAATAAAGATTTTAAAGAAGTACTGGGGAATATGTAGCGCATAGCAGGAATGTGTATTCAGCACGTATTTATGGGATAGCCCTTTCGTTGGTGTGCACACGACCAACATTGTCGACATGCTGCTGCAAAAGAGAAATGGGATGAGGGTAAAGGAGTTGATCAAGAGGAAGAAGCTGGAAGGATTGGATCAGCTTGTAAAAAGAAAGCGAGAGAGAGAGAAAGGTGGAGACCAGGTGGAGAGAGAGCATGTTTAGTAGAAGCAAGAGAATAGGTGGGGGGAGGGGAGGAACGATGAGTTGAAAATTGCGTTGTTTGGATGGTATGTATGAAACCCATGGTGTTGATACACAGACGAGTTTGAAATATTTACGATCAATCTGTTCTTATTGAATTTATGAGTCACGGAGTTTCAAAGTCAATTAGTATCTGGTCAAACCAGATAGGAGAGGCAGAGTTTGGAAGAACGTTGGATGATGTAGCCAACTTGATCTGTTGAATACCGATCATATTGTTGCGAATTAAAGTGTGTGTCAATTGCTGTACTACTACACCTTGACAATTATAAAGGTTTTTTTTTTTTAGTGTTGATGATCATAAATGGAAGGGTAGAGTCTCCTCAGAAATGAAACGAGAAGAAAGTTAGATCGAATAAATGTAAAAAAATATGCGTAGTTTTCTAGCTAGAGGCACCCAAATGTTGTCAAGAATCGTGACAGATGACATCATGTTTCGGTAACTAATGACTTAAGAAAAGTGTCGGTTTAGCAAATCACAACCGAAGTTGTATTCAAGGATAGTACAGCAATAGGTTGTATACTTGAGAAAAGTTTATGATTGGGGGAGCGTAGAATAGAGAGAATTCCACATACAAGAATTTCATTGTCAAGTAATTGACATTGCACATGCGCACTGCGCACAACTTCGATTATGATTTGCTAAGCCGACACTTCTTAGGTCATTATTATATCGAGATTTCACGTCATTTGTGACAGCAATTTCGGATACCCGTGCAACATTGGGGATACGATACGATATCTACAAGATTAGTACAGAAAGTTAAACAAGTAGCAAAAAAGACAAAAAAAGAAAATACGCTTTAGATCGTTCTTGTTTCTTCTCCTCTACCATAGACCTCATAATAGATAGACTTAGCACCCTTCCCCATTTCTGTCTGCGCTAATACTAATGGATTTTTATTCAGAGCACGTGATTTTGAATTCATTCGCTAGGTAGCTCTGGCATAGACCTTATAATAGAATATGACGTCTATGCCAGAGCTACGTAGCGGATAAATTCAAAATCACGTGCTCTGAATAAAAATCCATTAGTTTTAGCGCAGACAGAAATGGGGAAGGGTGCTAAGTATATCTTTATTTATTTATTAGAGGTTATCGCGGATACAGCAAACGCCATCTTACACAGTTCTTGTAACAAAGCTATCTATTATGAGATCTATGCCTCTGTATATTTTCTTCTAAAATTCAAATGAACTACAGGTTCATATAAGCAAGTAATATGCGTAAGGAGTAATATTAACAGAGATTACGTAACTTTCAACATTATTATCGCCTTCAAGAGCTGGTAATAGTCTTTTGTCCAACGGTTTATTCTCGTATTACCTCCCTTTCTGATCATTGTTACAGGGACGAGCTATATCTAAAAGAAATTGGTTAATTACATTACAAAATACGGGTAATCAGACATGTATTTATAATTTTAAAGTTGTTCTGTGCCTTTAAATACCATAGCAATAGCGCTAAGGGAATTGAGGGAGAGCATACGCAGAGGTTTCTTGATATTTGAGGCATCTTCGCCTCGAGTTCCACCTTCCATAATTATCTTTCTAATTTAACTTATCTAGCCTTTAGACAACTTTGGCTCAGGCTGCCGCATACGTTCGCGATTAAAACTTGGTTGATTTTGTTCAGGATATAATCCAAGCGTGAGCATTTGTTGCTGCGGTGATGAACTTGCCTGTTCTGTAAGGCGCGGCATAGTTAGTTAATATACATAGAATCGACTCTTATTATTGTTGCATATACGCGATTTTTTTCTGAGGTGTCTTGGCTGATAAATATCACTACGGTAATAATAATAATTCATTTGACGTATTTTTTAAAATAAAAGCAACGGTAGTCAATTTTGATTATTATTTTTTTATCATGTGAGCGAGAAAAAATCCTTCGAAGCTCCATGTTTTGCTGAAATTCAGTCGAAATTATGGAAGTTGGATTGTTTTTCTCCAAATTAATAAAAGTGACTACTGTTGTTTCTGTATAAAAAGAAAATCATTTTTAGTCTCCCGTAGTTACCTATTTCCTAAATGAATGTTTCGTATAGTCTGGGGACAATTTGCAGGAGTGTCATGTGTTTTTATTGTTGAAGAATGACAAAATTGGTGATGATTGTGGTATGTCACAAAAAATACCATTATAGCATCCAAAAAATACCAACTTTATTCGTTACTTAGTAGCATCATTGTTGTAACATATTTTCGTTTCAGTCATTTCTTACTCAAATGTGCGAATCCTATAAGGCCTAATAATGGCTAAAAAGAATTAAGAGCCTAAAAAAGGCTAAATTGAACGTGTCAGATAAGAAAAAAAGCGAATATTGGCATTGCTACATGAAACCTCTACTGTTAATAGGAAAAACGTGCACGAATGCGCACTTGTTTCTAACTTCCTTTCACTCTTTGCTGTTTCCTTGTTTTTGTTCCACCTGAGCCAAAGTTGCCTATAGGACTTATAAAATTCAATTCAATTCTTGTTTTTGTTGGATGTCTTGCAGAGTTTATGATGGTAACCATGTACCGCTGTAAATATACCTGTTTCTTACCTTTAGACGTCTAAGGCCCAGGCCGGGATAGGGGAGGGGAAAGGAGAAGGCCAGGGCCTAATTTAAAGATACTGTTCCAGCATTTGCCTGGTGTTACAGGAAAAAAAACTGGGAAAACCTCAAGATATTCCACCGTTGGTATTGAACCCAAGACTTACTGAATGCAAAGTCAACCACTGAGCTACAGCCGCTTGATTAAAACTATCCACTTTAACACAGCAATGATCGCAGCGTTAAAATAAAGGTTATTTTTGATGTAATCTAACCGATTAGGATTTAATGTTAAATGTACAGTACAGTTCATGTTCAGTATAAAGAATAGATTATTATTGAGTGCTCCTCGAAGTGTTTCTTCTCTGTGGTAATCTTTAAATGGATATTGAAAAAATGGGAACTTTGAATATTAAAAAAAAAAAATAAACTTTTGCTTTGCTTTGTGTTCAGTCCATGGTTAACATAATTAACAATGAAAATGTGTTTGTATTTGCTACTTATTTAATTTTAATGTAAATATTTGTCAGTTTTAATACATGTATTATAAAAATAAAATAAAATCCTAAAAATCCCGGCACTAACCATAACATTTTTTTTTTTTTTCATTGATCTTCCTTATCATCATATGTAAGCTAAATGCTTTCAAATATCTATTTCATTCCCCTGTTCGCGTTTTTTATCGGTCGTGTCCAATAAAGCTGAGGCGTATTGTTTAAATTCTTCCTCTTCTAATCAAAGTATACGCTATTGTTGTGTGACCCGTATATATACCAAATAGCCCGATTAACATGCACGTGTTTTTTTAACAATATTTTTATATAAACCTCTGTAGGATGGAAACATTGTGGGGAAAATTGGGGTGAGTAGGGTTGTGAGTGAGTATATGAACCGTACGGAGTGGTCCATGTGATGCAGGATAGGATTTTGGATTAGGAAGAAGAAATTATGGGGGTGGGGCAGTCTTAACAGGAGCTTGACCATGTCTGTCGCCTTGAAGTGACGTGGTCATGCCTCTCGAAGGGGCGCCTGCAAAGTTGAAGGTGGGACAAAGGGGGGAAGTGGTTTTTCTTCCCCCTCTCCTTCTTCCCTACTTGCTCTCAGTTTTGTACCTCACACCACATCTCGAAGCAGATCACTCGTCCTGATAATCCCCAACCATGGAGAGTCTGCTCCAAGCAGGATTGCTTGCTGGCTGTTCACTCTATTGACGAGAGTTCCTTAACTGTTCCGATTCCAGTGATTTAGTAAATTGAATTGTTCCCTTAACTAGAAAGTAACTAACTTGTGACATTCTTTTCAGCCTAATGGCCCATTCCATACCATTCATGCCTCACTTCTAGACGAAATATTTGACTTCGAAACGAGGCTGCCATAATAAGTGACACGTTCTACAGGGTAAAGTATTTAGCATTATCTATACTCCTTGGTCTTCCGCTGTTCTTTTAATGTGCATTTTACTAAAAGCGGGAGGTCCTGATAGGAACGTACCGACAAGTTGATTTCGGAGGGGTCCAGCACCTTCGAGGGTGGGCGTCCAAGGTCTGTTTGAGTGTGAAATTTTCGTAAAATGCATATAATTTTACTCCAAAATTATACTAATTGCTAAAAAATCTGAATTTCGGAGTGGGGGGAGCTCGGACCTAGTCCCCCCTTCTACGTATGTCCCTGGGTCCTGCAAGTCCTCTCCAATCATTCTGGACTTGCACTTTTCTTTTTGTGTTAGTTTGCCACCGAGCGGCCGTAGTAGGTCCTAGATAAAACATTCGAAAGGTCCTAGGAGCGTTTCCAACGGCCTCCCAACCCCCTAGCTGATGTTTTTCTAGTGCTTTTCCTGTCATACCAAACAAATGCCGTGATGGTACCTTCAAACTGGCCGACTTCGTTCCAACCCCACAAATTTTTCCATGTGCTATTTTTGATTAATCTTTATTCCACTTTTGTTTATTTAGATCGCTGACATTGTAACGAATACTGAAGAGACGAGTGATGTAGGTTCGAGTTCTGGCCAAACCGGCCATGGGTCCAATGTATTATTATTATTATTATTATTTTCCTTGCATTCTTGAATGTGAGAAACTTATCAGTGTTGATAGTCAGTCCTATTAGAAAGAAAATGGGTACATCGATAATTTGTTAGTAACAGTTATTTTAGTATTTGTTAGATGGGCACAGGGATATATCTAGAAATTAGTATCGGAGATTATTCGGGGCTTTTGAGGGGGTTTGCGATTGACTTGGTTATGAATTTTTTTTCTAATCAAGCCTAAGACTACACTAATTTTACACAAAGTCGGAATTTCGGGCTGGAGGTGGACTTCGCCCCACTTGACCCACTGGACCCGCCCACAAAATACTTCATTGGATAGACAAAATCAGCCAGATAGTGAAACTTAATGTGATTTTTTTTTCTGTAAGACTCAATGTAACCATGATTCTGTTTTTCTCAAGCCTCATGTTTCTCGGTTGTTGCCTTAATTATAAACGTTTTCTATGAATTGAAGGGAAAGAAGACGAATATGACGACATTGCCAGGCAGATTTTGCGATCTTTAACTGCGAATATTCCTGCTAAGGACTCCATAAGTAAATACTATGTCTAACAAAGCAACTAAATTTCTTTTCAAACAAGAAATTTCTTGCAAATGAAACAAGGCAAACAAACCTAAGGAAAAATACAAACATCAAAAAGTGGCCAAGAAAAAGAAAGCATGTCCTTCTCACTTCTACGTAATTTTATGTATGTCTATCTAAGGTAGGTTCGCATTTACAAACTAAACTCAGTAAATATTACCTACCCTCCCTTTTCCTCGCGGTCCGAAATAACAGTCTATTGGCACACATATAGCACGTTTTCCAACAATTTTGGCAAACAGTGTTTTATTTACATCCACACCTTCAATACTAGAATCAGTTATACATACTGCTGTTCTGTCAAGGCCAAGTTACGGGTGGTATTTCCATTAGTTATTTTTTTTTGTTTCCACGAGTGGGAGAGAAGCATTGGTGGACATGGCCTTTTTTATTTTTTTATTTATTTTTGTACATAGACATTATTCATGAGATGTTTTTGCCTTCTTGGTTAAAATTAATGTCATTACTCTAATGCCTGTCAGTGGTAGAGCGTTGCCGTAGCATTCGGGAGGTCGTGGGTTCGATCCCAGCGGCCAACCATCCTGACTGAGATTTTCCCAGGGTTTTCCTTAGTCACACCAGACAAATGCCGGGATAGCACCTTTAACATAGCGCCCTGGCCAAATCCTTTCCCTTCCCCTATCCCGGTCTGGGTCTTAGATGTCTAAAGGCCATAAATAAAATTCAAATTGCAATGCCTGCAGAGAACCAGGATCGGCTAGATGGTTTTATATTTGGCATTGCTATTAGGCGTATTATTATATTCCCCATTGTTTAAAACAAGAATTTTTTATTTTATAGACTACTATTAGCTAAGAAAAATTACATTTGACTTAAAGTTCTCAATGACAACTATATAATATTTATTTTGGTTTGTATATATATCAGTAAGTATTTAAGTCAGAAATCTTAAGCTAATTTTCAATCTGGATGAAATTGCAGACAAGATATTTGGATAAATGTTTCAATTTTATCAATGGGAACTTATTATTATTATGTAGTATGCCCTTGTACTTGACTTTTAGGCATATATCTGGTACAGAGTAAGGGAAAGAATGAGAGAAAGAATCGTCTAGGGTCTACGTTGAAGGTACCATCCCGGCATTTGCCTGGTGTAGCTGAGGGAAAATCGTGTAAAACCTCAGGCTTTCAAATCCAGTAGCTCACGAATACCAAGCCCTCCATCAACTACGGCCGCTCGCTCATTACTAGCTCATAAATCCGCACTTGTAGTTTGGTAGAAAATGAATAAAACCTATCATATCCTTTCTGATATACAAGTCAAACCACATGAATGATATGTTGGTTGCATAAGTAGAGAGGATATACTACGTAAAATGATGATAATTTCGCTTTCAAGACATATAAAGGCGTAAATCATATAGAAATCTAGTACACCAATGCCCTTCTGTTTTGAACGCGACGATTATTTAGAGTAACTGTTTTGGAACCAGATAAATAGCCTTACAATCTTCAACAGGTCAAATCAGGCAGCCGTATGCGAAGTTCGGTGCAGATTAGCTCAACGCTGTGGACTCTGTAGCGGCGGACAGAGATATAAGCCGGACAGATGATGAGTTTTATTTATAAGGTATGGCTTGAACTGGAAGTTATGATAAAGCCTGAGAGCTGAACGTCCCGAAGGAAGTACTCTGCAGGGAAGCAAATGATATGGTAAAGACAAGCCTTAATCTGGTTTCTACCTCCACATTCACCTATATTAAATTAAGGAAAGACCTACAAAACTGCAGTGAGGATAGCCGGCAGTAAAACCCGAATTCCAAGGTCGAGCCTTAGCAGGTAGACTACGAGGACTGAGAAATTATTATTATTATTATTAGTGAAATGTCTAATGAAGCGAAGTATTATGGAAAGCAAAATAGTAAAGCTTGTAGGATTAAGAAACATCCTAAATTTGCTCTCACTTGTCAGTAGTCCAAGTTTGCGTTGCCCACGAGACGAGAATGAAGGTATTTCGTCTCGAAAATATCTTGTCCAGAACATGTCTCGTCTCGAAAAGATGTATATTGTATATTACGTGACTTCTGTGTTATCTCGTTTTCCATAGACATTTTTCTGCCTCGTCTTGTCTCGTGGGCAACATTAGTCCAGATAGCTGTGCAGATAATCGAGATGTACCGTGTTTGTTCATTTTTACACAATTTTTGTCATATTTTCTGATGTCTATTAAATAATATTTTTATAGCTACAAATATAGATTCGTGTAAGGAGTTGATGTTAGGAATTTCATAACAAAATAACATAATAATATTCCTAATTATGTTTTTTTATTTGTTACATTCATCAGATCCCTCAGAAGTGTCACTATGATTTTTTTTAATTGTCCATGTATCACCGAGTTAGTAAATGTGATTCTTTTTTTTTTTTCTTTAATCATATTTGTTTAAAAGTGTAAAATTTAGACCGATATTGTAAAATTTAAAGATTCTATTGGAGAATAAAACATTTTATATTTCTTGGGGATAGACCTTTAAGCCAAATTAAACACGTTGGGAATTCTAGCCTAATCACCGACGTAATTTAACCCCGTTAGACAAAAGCTATAATTAGATACACTATTATTTTGTTTTGTTATAAACTTCATAACATCAACCTCTTGCAGAAACCTGTATTTGTAGGTAGGTACAAAAAAAGGCTTAAACATAACTTACATTCTTTTTATAAAGTGTAAAAATTAACACTTTGTTACATCTAAATTGGCTGTGTGTTCACCTGCATTTGCTCCATCATTACCGGGCTACCCAACGTTAAAAAACAAACAGCATCCTAGTTCGATCGTAATCTTGACCTGAGCCATTAACTCTTAGAAATCAATCTTCAGGATCGGTGTATATCCTTGCTTACTTATTGTTTATTAAGGCGTTTTGGAATTAATCTATTTCAGCCGGAGCACGGTCTCACCAAATCTAAATAGAATTGTGTTTATCTGATCTAACCTAAAGAATGTGAAGAACATTGAAATTGTCGTGAATAATAATAAAAGAAAAGGTATTGCGAGAAGTTTGCTTATCTTAATTTGGAATACAGCCCACTTCACTTCTTTATTTTGTCTATAGAATCTGTTCGTATCAATTGTATGTTGAGCTTACATTCACTCTGTATTTTGATTTGAATTAGGGAAGTAAAAAAAAAATGTAAGAGAAATAGATGCTTGGATACAGTCAATGGTTTTTCAAGAGGATATTTCACTGACTGGTTCAGGAACGGTGACAGAAAGAACTGCGATTCGTGTGATTCGATTCTTCAATGCTCGGAACTGAATCTCAAGTTATTTCTCGTTGTGTGCTCTCGGTTCGGTTCATTCTTCGTGCTTGCTGCTTTCTCTGCCTGCCCTGCCTGCTGAACTTCAGGTGGCCTGTTTTTAACCACGGGGACTGCCAAGCAGCCAGTTTCACGCCTGCCCGTTGACGATGAACATGCTTCTGTGCTTCGTCTATCGAAATCGCATAACCATGTGTGAAACGCGGGTTCTTCCGTGAACCTTTTTAAAAAGTCATTTAAGGAGTTCACACCTTGTTCAGCTGTGAATTGTGTATAGTGACAGTTGTGTTGTGTTTTTATTTTTATATAAACTTCTCGTTACGTCGTATAAATTGTGCTTTACGCTCTTTTTTTTTTCGTGAGTGTGGTATATGTGCTTACATGATGGTTTTTAATACGAAGTGGCAACTTTATTAATTATGTGTTTGTGTGTGTGTGCAAGTGAAACTCGGATAACAAGCTCATGTTTAACATACTGTGTTTAAGTCTGGTCGTATCTATAATCTTATTGTTGAGAATTATTTACATAAACAAACAATAATAGCCAAACAGTGCTGCATATCAGGGAAGGAACATTGCAGATGACACCAACTACAATTCTTTACAGTTAAAGGTAAGAACAAGTTTTTAATAGCTAGCCCAATTTCTGCATAAGATAAACAGTGGTTATTAACGGTGATGACAGAAAAACGTGATAAAATCATAATTAGTGATGTGTCACTCGACAGGAAGTGACAAGCTGATAAAATTGCCCCTGTTCAGACAGCTTGACAGATTAAAGTGTACTTGTCAACACGTGGAGCTTGAGCAGTTCTGGCAAGAAGACAAGTTTTTAGTAGATAACATGTGAGCATGTGTGTGATGTCCGTCGTTTCCTTGAACTTTCAAGCGTTTCACATGTTAACAGGGTTTCTGCCAGACCCGCCACAATGTTGAATGTTACTCCGCATATTCTCGATCACACACCCCAAACTTAATTTTATTTAAGATTTAAAAAAGTCGAATATAAACTCTGTTCACACACACCCACACTGGAAATTCTGGCAGAATCCCAGCTTGTTAAGATGTTCACTTCGCGATTTGCCAGTGTTTAGCAAAGATGACGTATTACCCGTTTATCAGACTCAACTTTTGGTTTCCGTTTAAGTATCACAATGCAGAAAATTTGCCCGCTTTTTCTGACTACAGAAAGTCACAAGCGGTGAAGCAAACTGGAATTCGTGGTGTGGGTCGGATCCAAGTTCAGGCATTAGGCCTATTAGGTTACCAATTACTAATTAAACCGATTATCAATTAAAATTGGTTTTTCATGGTAGGAAGTTCGAACAAATTGCCATTTAGTTTAAATATTAATTGTGTTGTATTTGCAAAGAACATGCAACCAGACAAGAAAATTTATTTAGCTTTCAAAACATTGATTTCAAAATGTTCTACTGTACGATTTCTTTTTAATCCAACGCAGCTCTTGTTAAGATTTTCGGTTGACTTGCCTGTCCCCGCCCGGTAGACGAACGGATCATATCCGGGGAGGAGGCCGAGGGTCCCCGAAATTCCAATTGCTATCAAATTTACTATAATTTTAGGTGTAATTATATAATAATATGTGCATTTTTCATCCATAACCTCCCCTCATCTCCCAGGAGTTGCGTCGAGCTGGAAAGTGCAACAGTATAAATATTTAGATGTTAACACAAATGCCTTGTAGATGTGTTTTAAAAAAGACTAACGGGGATTTTTAGGATATCATATCCACCCATGGAATGTAATGGCAAAATCTTCGGGTCATAGACCTAACTACAGGAAGAACACCTACTATATTATCAGCGATGTTCGTACTATACGAATTCCCGCAAATATTAAATTAAAAAAAAAAAAAAAAAATGACGTGGAATGTTTAGCACCGTTTTACAACAGAGTTGAGTTGGTGCTGCGTAAGTTTGTAAAATTCTTATTTCTTTCAGCGGGGATAACCGAGGAGCGAAAAATACCCTAGTTAAAGACAAAAATACCCCCTCCTCGAAAGTTCTGAAGAGCTATTAATTATTGACTAGTTTCATATCTTCCTGTGAGACATAAGCACCACCTGAAGATGCGAATACTCTCGCCACCGCCAGGTGGTTTCTCTGAAGGACTTGGCTTGTATTCCTAGCTGCTTGAATGTGAATTTATTTGTGGCCTTTAGACATCTATGGATCAGGACCTGATAAAGGATATGGGAAGCAGCCGGCCAAGGCCTAAATTGTATGTACTATCCTGGCATTTGCCTGGTGTTGAGAAAAACCTTAGTCAGCAGGGTGGGCAACCGCTAGTATTGAACCCAAGACCTCCCAAATGAGAAGTCAGCGCTCTACCAACTGAGTTACGGCGATTTGGTGCTTTAGCCGTGTATAATTCTCTTTCTGATTGGATATTATATTAATGAATGAGTTAGTTTATTCCATTTATGCTTATTGGCTTCAATTTCTGAATCGTAAACATCGGTGTGGGGACATTGACTAGCTGTGGAGGGGTTAATGCTCCTCCTCCCCCTTCTCTCTAAAAAAAAATGGTAGGATTTTATACTTGGAGTATTGCAGTTATAGCCAACCAGTCACCTGATTCATTTTTCTAGACACTTTCGGTTTTGGAGAGGAGAATGCTGTTGTTTCACTTCCGAATGCACAAGGTCGCACTAGAAAAATGTAGGCCTAATTGAAATATTGCGTACAATAGTACTCTACATCTTTCAACGCGCGTGTTTTATAACCATACTAAAGAATAACATTTTCAGACATTGTAATCTTGTAATATCATTCCACACATTGTTGTGGTTGTTTGATGCCGCCCACTACTTGCGTTCCTCAGTTCATTAACAATCACGACTGCATTTGTCGACACGCTTCCTTGTAATCTTACGACAATATTTGCACAGTATTTGTCTCTAAAACTTTATTTATAAAGTTTGTTTATCTATTTTTTTTTTAGATGAGTATTTGGAAAATAAAAAAGTGAAAAATAAAAGAAGTGAAAAGAGGCTAACTAACCGTACTTCATAAGTGCTGTCGTAGCCGTCTTCCCGACGGGGAGGGGAAGTATTTTAATCAGTGTAGTCGGCGTCAAGTTTTTGTTTTCAGTTGTTCAAGACAATTTTTATTTGGATCCTGAAGTACAGAATGAACTGCATTAGTAAAGTTCTTATAAGATGTAACCACTCCCCTGTTTTTAATTTGTTCAAATAATAATTTAGAAACTATTGATGTCCGTTTGTAATCTCTTCGCTAGTCTTTTATCCCTATACACCTCACTAGTAAGTAACGTACCTGTTTTTATCGTATGAGATTACGTTTATGCAAACAGGCGTGCGGAATCCAGTTGTTACGGTTGCTCGAATTCGAGCCGCGCTCACACCGGCCATCCTGACGTGAACTATTGCCCTCAGTTCCAGCAGGAGAACGTCGGGATGGTAGTTTCTGTAGAGACCCTGACCGCTATCTTCCCCAGTGTTCGCCGTAGGACTGCATCTCTTTAACCTGTGAAGAGTCCGTAGCTGTTACCTTAACATGAAATTGTGAGTTAGGCCTACCACCCACTCCTAATTCGTGTTTTTACAAATCCCTGATTTAAGAATCGTATGTGAATTGTACAAAGATTTCCCAAGTAGAGATACGCAGGCTGAGCAGGAGTAGTGATGCGCTCTGGAGCCAAAAATCCCTGGGTAAAGTGAACCTATGGTGGTTTGCTATTGTAATCCATTGGATGGAGACTTCATCCAAGGGACGGAACCTGGAGTTATTTTAGTGGACTTCGAAGCTCAGTTCAGAGGAATAGAAAACATTATGCACAGAATTAGGTACCGTAGTGGTAAGAATTAATAACGTGGTAACTAAATTAATTCAACACACGACCAGGGATCCATTCCCAGCTTCCACATTTTTTTTCTGTTTATCGTTTATTTTAATTGTAAAAAGCATGGGATGGAAAATTACAAAGAAAAAAGGACTTTAGGGTGGCCCAGAGTTTTTTTTTTTTGCACGCTCACTTTCTGTGCGCAATTCCCTCTGGAGTCTATTGAACGCAGTGGTTCAGAGTCCACTTAAAAAAACTGTATGTCCCGTCCTTAGAAACTGCTGAATAACAATCCAGTGAGTCAACAAAGAAAAAAATATATAATATTGAAAGCGTGAGGATTTTAAAGAAGGTATAAAATCAATACAAATATTGTTCAACTATTTTTTTCTTATGAGTTTATAAATAGATGTGACATTTCATATGTTACTCCATATTATCCCTTTCACACATCTGGTCTTGTCGAGGGAACAAACGTCCCTGATTGAAGACAGGGGCAGCTGTACGTGGGAGGATTCTTAAGAATGGAACGTGTGAAGAAGTAAATTATTTGGACATGTGTTACGGGTGTGTGCCATTGCTAATCGTGTTTCCTTTTTTTTTTTTAAGATCTGATCATTGTCAATAGGCAGAATAACATAGCATCGTGTAAGCTGAAGGTTTGACTGTGTTTACGTGAGCAAAAATTTTACTTAAAAATATCTGCGAGTATACCTAAAACTGCTCCTATTACTATTTCCGTTTTCAGAGTTCATTTTGGAGCAAGGACATGGCATGTTCCAGGTACGTCATCTGTTTGCGGATGTGGTTGTCTTATCAATAGTCAAGTTGATAAGAAACAGACTTTGAATTTAAGCAATTTGATTCTAAATGGAGCCAAAATTAAGTTACATTTTCCCAAACATCCAATCTCTTCTCTCAATATTTTGTTGTTTTCTTTATTTCATGTTGAACTCTATGGGGCTTAATTTTGCAAATTGTTCTGAGCTGTTATTATTATTACTACGATCTTAAGTATGCAACATTATATTTGGCTTGAAAAAGTACAAAATGCCATGTAGACATGTGAGAAATCTTGAGGCTGGACAAAAGATAGTAGCCCCTATCTACATTGAAATATGTGAGTTATATAAGTTTCTGGTGACTTTGACTACACCTTGTTAAAAGATCAACGTTCTTGACGAAAGATTAGTGGCCAGTGATGATTATTGTATCAAGTGACACATTAATTGTGATTTGCATAGTAATTTACCATTTGGCCGTCTTCTAGGTCGTTTCTTTTCTCTGGGAATCTACTGTAGAAAACTTGTCGTCCATCTTCTATCTGTTATGTGGCCGACCTATCTGCATTTCATCTTCATCGTGGTTCCCATCACATCTTCTATCTTTGTTTCAGATGAAATGTTTTAATTTATCCTTTTTAGTTGTTCCTCCTAGTTATTGCTAGCATACACCTCTCCATTGCTCTTTGTGTAACTCTTAATTTATGTTCATGTTTCACAGTCATACAACACCACATTTTAAGATATATATATTTAACGCTTGAGACACATTGTGTAACTTTCGTTTTAAAATAAAGTTTTTTTTAGTCTTCCAAACGAACTTCAAGCCATTTAGATTTATTTAGTTTCTTAGTCTTCTCAGGATTCATTGTTTTCAGTTATCGTAGGTAAACATATCAATCAACTAAGGAAATCTTCTCTCTGTGAATTTTTATTTATTTCTTTTCTCTGTAAAACAAACGAAGTAGAACAGTTTTCTTTACTTTAATTCATTTTAAAGACTCTCATTACACAGTTCTTGCATCATGGTTTGTAGATCTTCTGCACTTGAAGCAAACAGAATTATATCATCAGCAAATTGAAAATAATTAAGATATTCATCATTATTTTTTTTTTATTCCAACTTCATCCTAGTTTAAATATTTGAACACTTTCTCCAGAACCACAGAAAATAGTTTCGTGTATGTCACTTTTTCGCAGTATCACAAACACTTTGTTGGCCTTGTTTATTAAACACGTACATAACTGCATCATATTCTTCTTGTTTTTGTGTTATTTAACTAGGCCATTCATTCATTCTAGCGACGCTCGATTGTGTTAAAACAACACTTTCCATCGTTGTAGCTTCCATGAATATTTTTAGTGGTGATTTCACGTGTTTAAGAAAGTTAGTGAATAATTTTGCTGGTGTTTTTAGACCTTATCCGCAAGTTAATATATTAAGAATACCGCAAACGAGGTACGAAAACATGGAAAGTTTTGCAAGAATATGACCTCGAGAATGTGGTACTAAATAATACCAAACAAGTTAATTAAAATACAGGGGAATAAGATCACGCCTCTTAGTTTTTTTTTTTTTTTCTGATCTGCTGGTGTGGAGATTTTTGTTGTTGTATTTTCCACGATTTAAGTTTCAAAAATGAGTTTCCCGCTCCATATAATGAAAAAAAGAACTGAAAACATGTTCTTTGTTTTTAATTTTGATCACGAAACAAGTAGAACCATTTTAGATTCGCCTTACCATAAACTACATCGCTATATTGTGTCCACGATTATTGAGGTGCTTATCGTAACAGGGGGGTATTCGTTCCCGTATACTCTTTTCATAGCACAAGGCCGCTTGTGGAAGATACTTCTGCACTGCTCTTTTTTGTGTGTTTATCGTCGTTGAAGAAGCACTGGCCAGCAAATGATGCAGCAACGGATGCGTCACGTGGTGCTAAATCTGAGCTATATGGAGGATGACACATGTGCTCACACCCAAAAACGATTTGAGTTTCAGCAACCACAGCTGTTCACCGTTGTGTGAATTCCCTGACGTATTCCTTTCGCGTTCACCCTCACGTTTAAAGCTAAGCTGTTTCCAATAGCTTGAACATGTATTAGTGTCACAATTTAGATTTCCAGCTTTGAGTCTTTCGATTGTCAATGTCGATTATTTCAAAAGCCAATCGTTTCCGAATCCACTATTATGCAAAGATGAGGCATTTTCCCCTACAATATGATCACTTTATTTTGTTTTTGATGGGCGGGTGGGGGGTGAATCTAAAGAACCATTATGTAGATTATTGCTATGAGAAAGAGATATCCAACTCCTGCGATCTCGCTGTTATGGATTAGCACTGGTAAAGTGGTACAAATGATCTGCCAGCCATACTGAATGAGGATTTTTCTTTCCTTTTGTTTTTCATTCTCTCTCAACAGAATGTCAGGAGTTCTGTCCTCCCATAAGTTTTAAAAAATAGAGCCCCAAATTGTCACATATAAATACCATTTGACACCTGGTTATTCGTCGACAACGTTGATCGTGTTATCTGAGATGTTATGGATTTTAAGAATTTAATAAGCTACAGGCGAGACAGGCCAAAAGTAATGAACAACTAAGATGGCTTGGAAATAATAAAAGAAACAAGTTGATCAAAGTTATGTACTTGTTTTTCCAGTCTTGTCGTTTACAATTGATTTGGCGCCGAAGTTGTGATTCTTTTAAATCGAAAAAGAAAGAAAACAACGGAAAAATTAATGTAGTGAAGGGAGAGATGCCGTCTGAATATTGTCGATATACCATCAAGAGAAATAATAATAATAAAAAAAAAGACTGCATTTTCCCATGTTCGTTCGTGCTATTGGAATTATAGGTAAAGTGGGTGAGCACGTTCAAGAATTCCGGATGAATATGAGAAAAAGCTTTAGTATGACGTTACTGCAGTGGAGTAATCATTCTCGCATGATTTGTTGTGGTTTGTCCTTTGCATTTCCGAGATAGTCTACCTGATCATTCGAGAAAATATGTATAGTGAGAGTGAGAAAAAAAATATTCAAGGAACTGACTAGGTAGGAGGGGAAGAGGTAGTGAGCGAGAACTCAAGACGGGAGATTCCTGTGTTTTACTCATGCATCAACGAGCCGGTTTGTGTCTTCCCACCCCGATTTTGAGGAAGTCTTTCGAAGCCTTCTTCTGCTGGCTGAATCGCGTCGGTGTTCTTATATTTACCAACGATCACTGCTTGAAGAGAAGTGAAGAACCGACACCAGAACAATTTCATCATTGTGGCAGAAAAATGGTTTGAGGAAGGGGAGAAAAGAAGCATACTCCTTTATAAGCAACTCGTCTAGTGCTTCCATAATTTGACGTTGGCAGCGTATTCTAAAATCAACCGGCAATGTTGTTTTATTCCTTCAAGAACAGGCCAGGTCAATTTGCCATTTAGCTAAATTTCTTGTACAATCTTACTGTGTGTAAATGTTGCCCGTGCAGAAGTCACTATACCATATTCTTCAAAGGTACCATTGTTGTTATCACTGCAAGACGTCAGCATCACAGTGTCCATTAACCTGTATCTTAGCTTATGTTTACTGTGAAGAACCGTGACTTGATATATCCAAGGTCGTGCATTAATTTTTATTTCCCACCTACTGGACTGGACTGGTCGTGTTATTTTCTGTTCTTTGGCAGATCTTGACCTAACTAAAGTAAAGTACAAGGGTGGATTGTTTTGTTTCCTCTGTGCCTGTGAGTGGGTCAGATTTGCAGAACTTTAGATATACCCCCCCCCCAATACATAAGGTGGCCATATTCTTTCATGGGCGTTTCCGCTTGTGCATTTGTAAAAAAGAAAAAGCGAAAATACAAGGAGTATTGTGAAGTTAATGATAATTGTTTTTTATAGTTTCGCCATTTTTTTATTTTCATTTAAATGAACGACGCGGTCACATGTAAAGTGATGGGGGAATTTGAAGCTTTTCAAATCAATTTCAACCCCATTTTAGTTAATCATTGTTACTGTTCAGCTGATTATTGCTTGTAAACGCTGTCAGGGATTTCAGAGAGTGATTTTTACGTTTTTGGGGCTAATCGAAGCTTAGGTACGTCCATCAGAAACAATGGTCTAAGACCCGATAAGTAGTTTCTAAAACCGACATTTTCAAGATTATTTTAGTTTTCAGAAAAACTGGTTTTCGGTGTTGCACTAGTGACCACGTTCTTTCTTCCTCTTCCTCTCTTCCTTCAATTTAAATTTTCCCTTGGCTGCGCCGCAACCAAAGCAGATTGAAATAAACTGGTTTCAGAACAGGATGCAGCGACCTCGATTTATTTTGACAGTTTTTAATTTGGTGAGTCGGAAAGTAGCGGGTCCTTTTTTTCCCCCTATTTGGTTGGATTTTCTCCATTGTAAGAATTCCAGCTAGTGCCTTGAACCAAGGGAGGTAGAGAGAATATGAATGATTACAGATTTGAGTGACTGGTTTATCTGGCCGTTTTAAATCTCGTAATTTGAAAGCTGGCAGACCTTTTTTGGTTGGTTAACTTACTCCGCTTAAAGAATTGCGCTTGGTTTCGCTTCACTGTACGTACTTTAGTTCGTAAGTTTTTAACTAGTTTTCAGTGATTCTGCCAAAACGTGTTGAAGTGTAGGCTAAGATCTCTGAATTATAAATGTTAAGTCAGTTTGTCTCTGCCTAACACTTTTTCACACTAAGAGTATTTTGGTACGCTGTTTAGGAAAGTGACAAATAGCTGGCATGGGGAATAGAACCCAGCTCTTCTGATATGGCGTTTTACTTTGATAAAACGAGGTATATAGAAAAACAGGAAATTCGTTGAATTTCTCGGTATATATTAAAAAAAAAAAAAAACACTGCAAAAGTATCTGATCCAGAGTTTAACAAGACATATCATGAATATAATTTGTACAAGAATTATACCAAATGCGCAAGATCTATTCATAACTGATCTTGAGAAAGACATCTTAAAAGTTTTCCATACCTTTGAGGCCCATTTTTGCTGTTTTTTTTTCTTCTTCAATTTTCTCAAAAACTAATCGCCTTATCGAAAAAGTGAAAAGTAAGAAAGAATTCTGTATACTAGCCGATCATTTCTTGTGTTTTTAGAATGAGAGAACAATTAGTTATCACTATTTTGTGAAGAGTAATTAGCTTAATAAAATTGCAATTAATTACTATTTCATTAAAACTAATTATCCTTCACATAATAGTCGTAACAAATTGCTCTCTCAGTTCAAATACAAAAAATAGTAATAGAATTCTTTCTTACTTTTAAATTATGCGATAAAGAGATTAGTTTTTTGAGAAAATCGAAAACAAAAACAGAAAAAATAAACCTCAAAGGCATTTAAGACTGGTACTTACACTCCCTAAACACAAAAATGTAAAAATCTCAGCAGAGATGTTTACGTTAAGTGGTAAAATTTTCCAGTGTACATACGTAGCCAAAGAAAATTGTACACTCAGATTCAAAGAAAATGGTCAGTGGAACAGTTAATCAATTTGACAACACTAAGATAAAAAGAAAAAGTGACAGACATAAAATAGGAAACGTTCATTTTAAATTTATAGCGAATATGGGCTCTTTTTTTGCAATATTTTTCAATTTATCAGACCTAGAAAATCGATCACTTTCTAAAAATCTGAGTGTTCAAAGCGTAGGCATTTAGCAAACTATTTACACTACATTCTAAGTTTCACGATTTGAGGAAAAAAAATATATAAATCGCAAAAAATACTGTATTTATAAAAAAAAATTGGCACCGGTAAACCTCTTTTCATGTCACTACGTGGCCGAGAGACGTCTGGCTTTATCCTACATCATGGGATGAGTGGCGTCATGGATTCAAGAGATTACCACTAACAATACAAATTTTAAACACAGGGCATGAACTGTAGATAGCGGAAACTGTCATCAGTAAGCGAAATTGCGATGAATATATTTAATTAAATATTTTATTACTTCCAAAGGACACGTGTGTGTCTTTTGCCTGTCTTATTTCTTAGAAAAGATAAATTATTCGGTCCATTCAAGTCTCTTAAAGGATGTTGATCAAATAGTGCCGTATTTAAAAAATAAATAAAAAAATAGTTTCCGAGTACTTATAGTGTCATCGGTTATAAATAAGACGCTCTTTGACTACCACTTGGTTTTTCTTTTTTGATAGCCTATTCATGCACTTTCATTAAGCGGAAAGTTAAACCTGAAGCATATCATTAATTCCGTACTCGTGTGGTAAGTAATTCAAATAACCCTTTCATAATAGAGTGTCACCAATGTTTAGTATATAAATTAACGAATCTTTTTCTGCTGGTTTATGGTAAACTGTCGCGTCCCATGCTGGCAGTAACCTTCCAGAATACGCTTTGTCTCGGCAATCCGAAAGCTAACAATATTTAAAAAAAATAAATGAAAATCTTGTTTATTTATGGCCTTCTTCAGGTTTAATTGTATTTTTTTTTTTTTTTTTTTGGGGGGGGGGGGGGGGGGGGGGGTGCAATGTGTATGTATGTAAATGTAAAGCTCTGTACAGACCTCAGTAGCTCAGTCGATAACGGTATATCACTACCGTGCAATTTTTATTTGTTTATAGAATTTAGGCAGTGTCTGGTTTGTACAATTTCCAGAGAGGGGGAAATTTTCCTCAGAACGTAGAAAATCGTATTTTATATCCTTTCATATCCCAGACTTGCGGGATATTAAAAAAAAAAAAAACAGCCAGGGTAGATTTTCGCAAAGAAGGGGAAATCCCAACCATCCCCGCTTCAAATCGAACACTGCCTTTAAGCATGTCTGGGTCAAAGCCGGGATACGGTAGGTGAAAAGATACGGAAAAGAGTTGACCAGGGCCTAAGTTGCAAGTACCATCTCGGCATTTACCTTGTATGACTGAGGGAAAGCCACAAGAAGCTCAGTAAGTATGGTCGGCTGTTGGTATCGAACCCAGAAATTCCTGAATGAGAAGCCAAACTCTTTACGAACTGATACTACTGTAGAGTTGGGAGGCTTGGAGCGGTGCTGTTCTGTGTGGGGGAAGATCGCACTTGGTGTATGCTCCGGATTCAAGCCGCGGCATGGTTCGGAGACCACGATATTTGCAGGTCTCGGCATTGTCCCATTCACCAGGTAACTAAAACGAGGGTAAAAACCCTATTCCTAAACGAGGGATGATCCTATTGGTCCGCCTAAGCAGGGTCTGCATTGCCACTTGGCCGGCCGGGACACCAGTCCACAACACAGGGAATCGTAGTGCTGTTTATTTTTTAAATCCTTTATTCTCTTGTGATTTCCTGATTAGCTGTTCGCTTCTGTGGATAGCAAGTGATCAATGATAGTATATGACCTTTATTGGAAACTTTATATTATTAACAATAGTTGAAGATTCTAGTAATTAATTTTGCACGGAATTTGATATTACAGACATTAATAGCTCTGATATTACAAAGACGTGATTTATTATTATATAACATACTTTCAATAATAATTTCGTTTGAAAATAATTTGTTAACAAAGACAAAGTAAAGAGCGCCAAAATCTATAATACAGTACATTTAGTTATATTTTAGTCAGTTACGAAATCAGCTGTTGGATATATATTATTTATTAATTTGTGTTGAGGACTGAACTTCAAATATTTTCTTGTACTATCTTTCAGTATCACAAAACTAAAGATTTTAGATGGAGTTATAATGACAGTCGTGATCTGCATTCTAACAATCCAAAATGCAAGTTTTAAATATTATTCACTTCTGTGACGTGCTTTCATCGTTTTAAAACAAAAGCAAACGAAAAAATCGAGTGGGTTTTAAAGTGAACTTTTCCAAGTATGCTACCTTGGCAAACTTTGCCTTTAGACAACTTTGGTTCAGGTTGAGATAGGGTTGAGGATATATTCTAGGAAGGAACCCCACCAGGGCGTAATTTGAAGGCACCATCCCGGTATTAACCCGGTGTGACTGAGGAAGAAACCTGTCAGAATGACTGACAGCTGGGATCACTTCCAAGACGTTCCGAATGCGAAGCTAGCGTACTAGTATTGGCAATGGATGTGCAAACTTCCATTGGAATGCACTCCTTGAATTGCTATTTTATTAAGGTCTTAAAGAAGCTTGTAAACTCCTAAGGAGGTCAGCTACATATTTTTCTGGATTGTCTTGTGTATCTTCAAAGATTTGTTTTTATTTGCAGATCACACAGTGTTTTTTTTTTTTTTTTTTTTTTCCTTAAATAGTAGTGTGTTTTGACGTGGAGCAATCAATTGAAGAGTTTAATTCAGCGCCAAAAAAATTGTCCTACGTGAGTAAGACGTTTTCACTAGAGCAGTTCAAAGGCCGCTTTGTGTAAATGTGGTTTGTGTGTGTAGTGGTCTGTTCTGGTATAAATCGGTCCAGGTCAAAATATGTAACTCTCCTAACAAAAGTCCTAAGATTGAGTGTAAAACGAATCGTACGTAGTTCTCCCATTTTAATCAGAATTTTAGGGGGGGGGGTGTACTTATCATGTTATACAGATTTTTGTAACGGAATTATAAAATAATAATGTCTTAAGAGTGCCCTAGATAGTGTTTTTTATCTTCCCATGTAGAATCTATTTGAAATTAATGTTTTTTTGTTTTCTATTATTATTATTATGTACATTCTAAAGGCCTTAAATAAATTCAAAATTATTTTGTATACAACTTTGATCCTAGGTACTCCCTGAGAAAAAAAAACATTTAAGACCCATTTGGGGACACAGTTGTCCCTCCTGTCCAAGGACGTGCTTAGGGGTGGGTCCGATCTCTCCCTCCCCCCCCAAAAAAAACAAGTTTTATGGGGAAATAGTACAACTTCAGGCGTAATTTTATTTATATTTGATATAAATTTTATGTGCAGGCGTACCTTGGAGCACCCTGGAAGCCCCTTCCAAAATCAACTTCTGTATACGTGCCAAGTTGAATTTCTTCAAAGGGAGGAGGAAATCATAGGGGATGGGGAAGTAAATGGACAGTTTGCATTTAGACTAATCACCAAATTAACAACTTTAGAATTAGATACATGGCGAATCACTAATTTGTCCATTGAACGTCTTCTTCGCCAAAGCAAATAAGCTCTTAATATTTTATAATCTGTTTCTCTGTCTCCCTCAGACCGCTATTGAATTTTCGCGGACCATGAGAAATACTTTTTATCTTTTGAATTTGAACATTTAGGCATCTCAGGCTGAGGCCGATAGTTTTTCGCCTATCAAATACTACCTTATACAAGTAAGAGGAGATATTACAGACATTAATTTCGTCATCAGTTCTGGTATAAATTAATAGAATGTGTTAAAATCCCGTTATTACCTGAAAGGAAAAAAAAAATGGAGAGTTGAATGAACAATTTCTCATCCATCTTTTATTTTTGTTGCACTTCCTGTTGTGTACCTGAAAATGATATGAATGCCATGCGTTGTTCTCATCTGAACGGAATGGCAGAGGGGAGGGGAGAAGGCATGGTTGAAACGTAAACAGAGCATTTTTACTTTTCAAAAAGAATTGATTTTTTGAAGACAGAGGGTAAATAAATCAAAACAGACGTCCTGGCAAGAGTTTTATGTTCAGGTCACCTTTTTTTTTCTCTCCTAAGAATGAAAGTAAAACGTGTTTATGAGTCACACTTCATACTCGATAAATAAATATTTTATTGCGGGAAGCGTGGAAGCTGGTGAGGAATGAAGAACGATTTCCAGTACCACTAGCAAGAAAAGGAGAAAAGTCATCTTGTTGGCGTTAGATATTGTTTATGATAGTTCAGCAATTGACCACAATAATGAGAGAAAGAGAGTGGGGGAGGGGACAGCCTTTTGCAAAATATGAATGCTTACTATACATTTTTCGATTAGATAAGATAAAATGAATGTTATGGGCGGTAACAGCTTCGACCTCATTAAAACAATGCTCATATATGGAACGACAGCATTTGAAATAATTGTACAGGGTTGGACAATATTAAACAGGCAATCAATCACAAGTGTGCTTTCTTCTGAAGAAAATCAAATTGTTCCGGAACCAAAGCTAAGCACAGGTTTAGAACAGCGAGATAAAGTAACATCGGACAATGAAAATAGGATGTTCGATCTGCAATTTGGAGATCAAGGTCAAAAGGGTCAGCGAATACATAAAAAAGAAGAGAAAGAAGAACCAAAAAGGGCTCCGCCGTGAATAAACCAGATAACAAGTTTAAACAAAACTTATGAACGAAAGTTGGGTCTTCAAAAAGCATTGGAGAATCCCGAATTTTACAAAGTGCAACAGACAGTAGAGGAACGAAAGAAATATTTC
Organism: Lepisma saccharinum; assembly: GCA_022664845.1. Taxonomy (NCBI): domain Eukaryota; kingdom Metazoa; phylum Arthropoda; class Insecta; order Zygentoma; family Lepismatidae; genus Lepisma; species Lepisma saccharinum. The sequence continues at coordinate 32,334 of JAGDQP010005991.1, forward strand.
AAGGAAAGAAGTTAGATCCTTGGTATCATAGAGTTAGGAAGAAAATAGAGAGAACATTCATGACGTCACATGAAGCCAAGTTATGGTTCAGTGGCAGCCATCTTGTGTGGCCCCATTAGAATAGCGAGTATTGTCAGGACTGCCTTTTTCTTCAGTCCTAAACTTTCTCTTCGCATAAGAATGAAAAGGGGAGTCTCTAAATATGGGGCCAGTCAATGTGGAGGATGGGCCTCGTCCCTTCCGTCTCTTAGCTTCACTCCCCTTGTCTTTAAAACAGCCGGAAGCTCCCTCTATTTATATTCCTAACTCTATGCTTGGTATGCTGTGTTCGTTAAATGGTGTAATTTTCCGGATAATCTTTTTGTTGTTATAACTTTTCGGTATTTTCTTGTAATGATACTAATGATCCAGGGAATTCAGTACTCTTGGTCTATTAATGATAAAAGTATATTATTTAAGTCACATAGTTGTACTGGTTCACTGTTATTCTTCACAGAGGTCATGGTGATGCCGTGTTCTCATTATGCGGATGTACGTTGTTGTAATTATCGAACCTAATAAAAAATAGGGTACATGTTACGTCTTCCCTTCCGAACCTGTAGTCTCTTTTATTATTTGCTTACTTGTGGTTCTACTACACTTTAGAGTGTACACTTATTCAGTATAGCAGATAGCTAGGTATTAAAGTAAAAGTAATCGGTTTATATAAGTTAGGATGAATATTTGAAGTTGAAATAACCGACGTAATGTTACTTAATCTTTCTTTTTTACTACCAGATTGTCAATACTTTTAATACAGTGACATATTTTAATTTCCAATAATTATGCTATTAATACAAATCAAGTACTTTCACTTAAAATGCTTTGCTTATGATTTATCGAAAAATATTCCTTTTATTTTTTCGATTGTAAGAAGTCGATTTAAGCATGAAGTTGACCTCTCTACGTTGAAGACGAAGCGAGTTTCATAGAAGAGCCCTTTGGTCGTTTTTGTCCCATGTTCATCTGCCAACTGGCAGGTGGAGACATCCGCGAGCTCGGCCGACACGCGCTGCGTTGCGTTGCTAAAAGCACACTGTGCTAAAAGATCACACGGTATAGTTTCGAATTATGAGCATTAAGTTCGAATCATATAAGACACCTGAATGGCTGGCTGACCTAAGTTTCTAACAGTTTCTGGAGATGATAAAATTACATTGTCAATTACGTACGAATAATATATTTGGGTTTAACATCTTGCCGATGTTGTTATCAATCATTTCGAGAAAATTGTCTGTACAGCACCCCAGCTGCAATCATACAGTGTGCGTGTTGGAAATGTTCACAGTCATTGTCAAATTTTATTGCTCGAAAAAAAAAAAAATCGTACATAATCGGGGATGTTTATAAACAATAGACAGAGTAAGGGTCCCAAATTCGAATCTTGCGGGATTCCCGATGGTACTAAATAGTCTAATGATTTGCAGTTTTTGTGTTTTTGCCTCAATTTTGTAAAAAGCAGGAAAGAAAATTTCATAGGGGTTGGCCAAAAATTAGGTAAAGGTAAAATGAGTGTATAGGTGGTAACAGCACTATGGCTTACGCCCGCCACGATTAAAAACTAGAATGGTAAAGTTTGTCCATTTACTTACCTGGTACGATGCTAGTTATATTAATATCGTTTGTTTAGACCAGGAATGCGATTATATTAAATGCCAGTAGATGTGACGTAACATCACACTTGGACAGTCCATTAAGATTTTTTTTTTCTATTATTGCTTTCAGCACGTTGCTTATTGTAAAAATATTTATAGAACTCGTCTAATGGAAACTTGTACAGATGCAGTGTTAAGATAAGAGATTTTCAGTAGGTAGTACTGAATACAAGAATTTCCTCACTTCAGGCCATGTTTTTCCATTTCTGTGGAATGTTGACACTGTTAAACGAAGGGGGGAGGGGGAGTACTATAGGGGATGTGTGAGGAAAATAACGGGTAGGAGAAAGTTAGATTCTGGAGCAAGATAGCTAAAAATGAACCTGTAGACATCCAACGTGGAATGCTGCGTAGCCTATGGCGTCAGGATTATTATTGCCAATCGTATATTGCAGATTACAAACATTCTTTGCATATAAGCGTTGCATATTCAGTGGTTCCCAAATTTAAATTTATTTATGGCCTTTAGGCATCTCAGGGTCAAGACAGGATAGAATGGGGAAGTTAGTTAGCCAAGGTCTAATTTACAAATACCATTTGCCTGGTGCGATTGAGGAAAATCTCAGTCAGAATAGACACCCGCTGGGTTCGCTCCCAGGTTCTTCCGATTGCCAAGCCAGCGCTCTACCAACTGAGCTACGGCCGCTGGGTCAATGGTTCCGAAACTTTTCCAAATAGCGTATCCCAAATCGCAGCTAGTGAAATTTATCGCGGCGTCCCTGGTATACCCCGACTCACTGGGAGAAATAAGCAACATACAGAAATAATAGTATAAGTAAATTTACACAATTCATAAATACTATAAAAAAATTGCAGAATTAATACGAGTGAAGTAATTGCTTTAATATTTAATTAGTTTAATCACAAATATGAACGAAAAAACTCGTGAATATGAAACTTCTAACAAGATTGAGCCATTGTGCGGGTGTGAAGTTTCGAATCAGTCAGGGCCAATAGAATATAATTTCAGGCAGTGATTCCCAAGGCACGTGCTGCGAGATTACGAGACTGTCTGTGCCTGTGAAGTAAAAAAAAAAAAAGAAAAGGCAAATACGGATTAATTAATTATTTGTTATAACATTTTTTTGTTAATCCAAGAGGGAACAAATACATTTTAATTTTAAGTAAAGCAAATCTAAATGCTTTAAATTACTAAGTCAAAGAGTACATAATTTCTTCAATTCAATAAGAAATATAATCGTGTTTTGTGACTTTGAAATAAAGAAAATTAGATTTTCTCCAACTATAATCAACTTTCAAAGCCTTTAGCCCAGTGCCACCACCTACTGCATGGCTATGCTATAACATTACATACTGTGAAACAACATATTGCCACTGGTTTAAACAAAAGTGCTTTTCTAAAGATCCTTTGTGTGCAAATAGTTTGAAGAATGTTATTGTAAGGATAAAAATACATTGAGTCCATGTCCTCGTATCTTAATGTTAGTTATCGAAGGTAACGTGAATTTCAGCACGGATTTTCTTCGAATCTCTTTTTAAACACAATAATATTTACAGATTGTTTTTCTCTTTTTTTTTCTCTCTCTCTCTCTCTGTCTTTTCAAATCTGCGTGTTTGTTGTCCGGAGCCGAATCGATCTATTTTTCATGCACTTACCGTTGAAATCCGAAGTGCCTGGATGACTTGAGAAAGCTGTGAGGAGTGTATCTGCTTAATGTCTTTGATTTTTGTTTTTGTAACAGTTTTTTTTAAAGAAATAAAAAAAAGAGAGAATATTTAAACAAAGTTAGAATAACATAATCCATTTCCATAACATTTTTTGTTACATTTGATTTATCTTCTCTGCTTTTTCTTCGTTTATCATCGAAATGTAGCACCTAAATTAATAAGCCATTTTTTTATTATTTGGCCATTATACCAATTGTTAGCTGAGCACTCATATTTTTCCTGGTACCTGAATGGATTCTTTTGCTTAAGGGAAAAAACGTTATATATCGTAGTCGTAGGCAAGATAGTCGAATTTGGGTTAATGACCTCATGGTTGTATAAGTATGTAAATTTTGTTATTGACCAATGACTTCCAGATACCCAGATGTTTAGTTTTTTTGTTTTTTTTTTAAATTACGATTTCATTTTGGTTGCATTCTTTGTAATGCTGTATAAAGTCAGTTTCTCCTGCCACATTCGCACCAGGCGCGCAGCCAGAGACGCTACCACTTTGTTCTACCACACTTATTTTTTTTCGAACGTTCACTACCAAATAGGTATTGTCAGTGACATAAGCAAGTGCCCATTCCCGCTCACATGACAGAGGCTTTCCAGGAACTTTTTCAGTCCTACGAGACGAATATCAAGATGGGAGCTCGAATATAGAGTCCTTGACTTTTCCCGTACTTGCCCCCAGATGAGTGTTCGCCGAGGAATGTCATTCTTCATAGACCTACGTGACTGTCTAGATGCCAATGGAAGCAAAAAAAAAAAAAAAAAGAAAATCAATATCAGATAAATTTACAACTTTTTTTTTTAAATATCAGATCATGTTTTGTTTTCATTCATATGTAACAGCCCTATGAGTGAATCATGGTGTGGAGCCTGTTATTTTTATGCATGTAGGCCTATATGTATGTTTGTGCGTTGTATGTTATGTATGCGTAGGTTTTCTAAAAATTGTTTAGTCTCTCCTATGTTGCTTTACTTCAAGTCATTTACCAGTTGTTTTGACATTTCGAAAGTAGTGGATTTGACTGACGCAAACACGTTTGAAAATGTGAGATGAATTGAGAATGAACTTGCAAAGCAGGAATTTATTTATGTCATTGAAAGTTGACCAAACCAAAAGAGACGGCGGACATAACCCATCCTCCCGTTTCCTATGCAAATATACTTTGCTTCTCTTGCAACCTTTTTTTCCTTTCTTGTTATAACAACTTGGTTCGTTCTTTTGCATATAGATTGCGCTAGGAGCGTGTGATTTGTGAAACTTCTTGTTTGTGAGGTTTCTAAAATGTCCACTTTTAAAGTTGTCACACTTCTTAACCATGTTGAGCCATTTTTAGTCTACGTGGTCACTTGTTGCTTTCTTTTTTATTTTAAGATTCTGTTGCATTTTACCAGCGAAGAAGCAATTCCAGGTACGAACAAGCCAATGGAAGAAACTAGCGACACCTTTAGGTGATCATAATTAACATCGAGTTGAACAAAAACTTACTCAACATAGTTTGTTAGTTTTTGTCAAGATTAAGGTGTATGTAGTCGTAAATTTAACTATGACAGCATTGATGTGGCGAGAATTACAATTCTCAAGGTCAAAACATCAGGAAAAAATAGTGGAAGTTAGAAGTAATTGTGTCATTCAGTACCAAGAGATATTGACAAGATATCAGTGGTATTAATGAGGAGTATAGTTATTTTTTAAACTTGTAAGGTGAAAAAATCTCTTGCTTTGACACATGAGAATGGTGGTGGAGTGATTTTCTGCAAATATCCTTGAGAATTTTCCATGATTGGTAATTTCATCGCCTTAGAAAACCTGACCACAAGTCCATTTCATACGCTGATACAAAGCTGCTATGGTCAGCTGTCTACGGTTGTGTTCTTCAGGTCGGTACTTGGGAGATACGTAGGTTCTAGTCCTGTTCCTGCAGGAATGGTGTCTAGAAGAAATGCTCTGACCATTAAAGTTTTCTTTCGTGCGATTGGAAGTGCTCGTCAAGAGACGACATCTCTTTGATATGTAACAGGCTTATGTCATTGCTAACTGCGTGGCTATTCCATACAGAAAAAATAAATTAAAACTTGGGAAGGCAATTATATGAGAGATAGTGCCTCACCGGATGCCACGAAGGTCCCTGAGCAAGGTGAACCTATAATAGTTTACCATTGTTTCATCATATGAAGATAGTGTCCTACAGGTTAAAATAGACTACAAACCACTACGTTCAATATATGTCCATCGGGAATTGAACCCACGACCCCTTGATTGCGAAACCACGTGTTAGATTCCAATAAAATGTTTAATTAGCTGTATTTATGGACGATCCGGCAGCATTGTTTTGCCGTTGTGTTGGTCAGTGAAGCAGCTCTTGAAAAAATTTCCAAGTACCATACCTGTATTTATTTAGTGGAATTGACTAATAGTCTAGGACAAAGAACATACTGGATCCTCTCTGATTTATATTTTGGGACACCCTTTATGATTTTGTATTTTTAATTTCTGCATTGCAAATTGCCGAAAGGTGCAAAAGTAAGCAGATATTGAATTTTGAAGGATTTGAAATAAGCAATATTGATAGGCAAAAAACGTATTCTGGTGTTCTATGATTGGATATTTGTAAACAAGATACAATGGTATTAAAGTCTTGGATTTTATTACTATTGTAGTTACAGGTTTTCGTCTTCTGTTATCGTGCGGTTTTAGTATAGTAGGAACATATGAAACCTACACATCTTCCATGTTCCGGGAGTCAGGAATAAATATAAAAAGGATTCTGGTCTGAACTTACCGTTAACCCTACCGTTTAGATATTCCCCCGCGCTGCACCTAATAGAGAACTAAATGATTCAGTTGCTAGATTCGGTTTGGTGTACATATACACACCAATCAGTAGAGCGGATTTTTTCAGTCTTTTTACGACGAGAAAATCTTTTCATCCAAGATAATTGAATTTCAATTGGAAAAAGTTGTTTTCAGCGAAACACACTCGCTGTGGATAGAAAATGTTATATTGTTTAAATGGGATTTCGACGGTTTACGAATGTATCAAACTTGAAAGGACGATTTCTCATCATTTTTGAGTGGTTCACAATGCATCATGGGAGCGCGCTGGCCTTCAGTGCGAGCGGTCTCAAGCTCGATTTCCGCTGAGGGTACTAAAAATTTCGTTGTTTACCAATCATCGCGTTGAATATAAGAAGTAGCGGACTCTAGTGACGACCACTGCGAAGAGACATTACGCCGATCTCTTAGCCTTTCATTTGCACTAATACAGCCGCCTGATAGCTGTCGTGTTGCCCAGCTTAGTCTCTTTTTTAGCCTAGCTAGCTAGATTATCCAGAAATAATACAATTTTAAAAAAATATATTTTTCGCAGTTAAGGAAGTTGACATTTCATGTAAGAAAAAAGTGTTATCCAAGTTAAACATTGCGTAATTACTAATTCCAGGAATTCTATTTACGACAGTGATAGACTTAAGAGCTGAGGTCAAAGACAGCTTTTATCGGCGAAAACTAATTATTTGTTTAGATTAACTTTGACCCATGGCTATAACTTTGAATGTAATTTTCTGCATTAATATTTTTTCTGTCTTCTATTGCGTGAACTTTTATTTATCAAACCAACATTCCGCTTTTAAATTTATTATTTGGTTTTGGAACAAGTTTGTACGGAGTCATTTGCAGCATATAGTGGATTTACTAAAACAAGAGTTAAACGTGGATTCTCAGGATTGTAGAAGTGTCATTTAAGGGCTCATTTTCATGAAAGCTTGCTATTAGGATGAATAGCGAGTTGAAACACGTGGTGTTTCGTGCTGTAGTATTATTACGTGGTGTAACTAACACCTGTTAATTGGCTATTCACCCAAATCGCTAGCAACGCAAGCGTGTTTGAAAATCAGCTCTAAGGCCTGCTTTACTTGGAAGCTTGCTTTGCTTGCAATTTGGGTGAATAGCCAAATGAAACACGTGTTACACTTAGAACATGTAATTAACAACGTGTTTCATTTGGCTACTCACCCTAATCGCAAGCAACACAAGCGTTCATGAAAGCCTTAAGTAGAACAAGGCATTTTATTCGTTTAGGAGCTGCAAAGACGATGATAAACGTAACATTTTATTTTCGAACAAAATCTGCGGAAATTGAAAATATTTCTGTTTTATTAGAACCATTTACATCGATCTAAAAGCTATACTGGATTTCTTGATGCCATTGAAATGTGAAGCCAGGAACAGTTAGGGCTGATTTTCATGAAAGCTTGCTTTGCTTGCAATCTGTATGAATAGCCAATTGAAACACGTGTTATATGTAGAACCCGTAATAAGACACGTGTTAGGGCTGATTTTCATGAAAGCTTGATTTGCTTGTTATTTGGGTGAGTAGCCGATTGAAACACGGGTTTTATTGCGTGTTTTATTGTAAGGTGCGTGTAACACGTATTTCAATCGGCTATTCACCAAAATTGCACGCAAAGCAAGCTTTCATGAAAATCAGCCGTAACACGTAGAACCCGTAATAAAACACGTGCTTCAATTGGCTACTCACCGTAATCGCAAGCAAAGCAAGCGTTCATGAAAATCAGCCTTCAGTTTTAACTCAGTATTTACGCTTGTTAGCGCTGTACAGAATATTTTATTTTTTGTCTTATTTCGTGCAAATAACGTAAATTTTATTATTTAGTCTTTAGAGGATGTACTATTAGTATTGTATGCGCAGTAGTACTATATGAATAACTCAAGAATTAAGGCATAGATTAAAAACGGGCTGCACAGCAATAAAAAGCGTAAACGTGGTTCGCCGGGTGCCTTGCTGTCGATTTGGCTCAATAGCCAATTAAAACACTGTTTATGTGTTTTACGTGTAACACGAGTTTCTGTTGCAAAATCACAGAAATCGCAGGTAAAGCACGCGGCGACTGCTTGCAGGGAAAGGTGACCTTAATCATAACTGCCTGTCTAGCCCATAAATATAATTTAAATAAAAAACATAAATGTTAGTTTTTATTCAGCTCCTGTAGTACTTGCTTCCGTAACTTTAACTGTTCATCACGGCACATTTCTTCCCACAGAAATTGGTAGTATGGTCTAGGAAATCTCTGGCACAAAAATAATAGTTAAATAATATTTAAAATTATCGTCTTACCCAAGGTACTGCGCTGCCTTTTGTTTTTCATACATACGTTACGTACCTGTACATGAATCCATAGAGTGGAAATCAACTAGAAAAATTGTCACCATAATGTATTTGTTCTACACAATAATCTTAACAATATTTTAACATTATATATATAC
>JAGDQP010005991.1:41094-74911 GCA_022664845.1 Lepisma saccharinum
CACCAGCAGTTATCGCTCGCTACCTTTGCACATAGGGAAGAAATCTTCACTTGAAAACTGTGGTACAAATTCCACAAAAATTACCTTTATGTAGTGGTACTTTTTCACAACCAAACGTAAATCTGAAAATTAATACTTAATTTGAGTGTCTGGCAACCTCAAGTAAACGTAAAGGCAAGGACTAGTATTAAATAACTTAAGTATTTGCTACTTCCCTATGAAATGTGATTCTGCTTCCTTTCTTGGCGCGGTTGGTATAGTTTAGTACCTTTGTTGAAATTGCGAATTATTTATTTATGGAATTACAGTTAATTTGATAATACTTGTAACTTTTCTTCTATCGAACTTACAACCATGGCAGGATGCGCAACTTCCGTTTTAGTCAGTACAACAGCGCCATTATTCGGTCTTTATTATTATTATTTTTTCATTTGATATTCTTTCTTTGACTTTGAATTTTATTTATGGCCTTTAGGCATCTAAGGCTCCGGCCGGGACAGAGGAGGGGAAATAATGCGGACTGTGGACTGTGCAACATCGCACCAGCGCGGTTCATTTTTACTACGGAACGAAATATGTGAATGAAGGATTTAGACAGTGGAAACAGATTCCGAGGATACACACAATTCGTGAAGTTCCACTACTCATTTCATCGAATTCACTAACATCCATGTGCAATATGCTATTCTGAGACGGAACCTCCTCACCATGCCATGCCAAAGACCATCAAACTTACCTCTTTATCGACGCTGTACTTCAGCCATGGATTTCTTTTTAAAAGAAGTATAAACGATCACCGCTGTTGAAAATGCACGGTCCAACGACTATTCTGTCATTAAATGCCGAGCCACTTCGAATGTAAAACATCAGTCGGCTCAGCGCTGCATGTTATCTAGTTTCTGTGGTCATATTATTGCCGTATATTTAATTGTATCTTTCGTTTTAAAAGCTTGTAATTGCAGTTATATTTATTGTTTTATCTTTTTTTTAAATCGTTACTAATAACATGCTTTTCTGTTTGTTCTTTTCAGGTTTTTCTTCTTTAGTGTGGCCTTCGCTAGATGGAATTTCACAGCTTTACAGAAATTGCCAGTCATAGCGGTTACTGCTGCTACTACTACAGCATCCAATATAAACTATGCCGAAACATTTGTGCCTGATCAATTATGTTTGCGGCTTACGTGATTAAAAGATCCTCAGAGGTATGAATAAGTGTAGAAGACGGTACAATCCGTACATGCAGGAGTGTGCAGTGAAGTGAAGTGGAGGCTTAACTTAAATTGAAAAGGAATAGTGAACCATGACGGGTTACCGTGTCTATAAGTTCTTTATGACCATGTGGTCTTTATCACTAGTTATTAGTAAACTGGTAGCTGGTGCGATTGCGGCATCACATACAGATAAACCGCGATGTGAAGAGATTACAGTTCCCATGTGTCGAGGTATTGGGTACAATCTCACTCATTTTCCAAACGAATTTAACCATGAAACGCAAGAGGAAGCTGGACTAGAAGTTCACCAGTTTTGGCCGTTGGTAGAGATCAACTGTTCGTCTGATCTTAAATTCTTCTTGTGTTCACTCTATGTTCCAATCTGTCTTCAGGAGTACAGCGAACCTCTTCCACCGTGCAGAAGTGTTTGTGAACGCGCTCGAGATGGGTGTGCTCCTTTGATGTTGAAATATGGATTCAAGTGGCCGGAAAGAATGGCTTGTGATAAAATGCCAGTTTATGGAAAGCCCGATAAACTCTGCATGGACGAGAACGACAAAACCGAAGAACCAAAGAGTGTTACCATGCGTCCGAAAAGTGTTCCTCGAACAACAAAGAAACCTGGTACTTTGCATTGCCGAGGTAAGAACGCTCAGAGTCCATTTTGCAAGAACGAAAAGTGCAGATGTAAATGTCAACATAACTTAATTAACCTTAGTAATAATACTGAGTGGGCGAATCGTGGAATATCAGTTGGTGGAATAGAAAACTGTGCTCTTCCGTGTCAAGGAGTATTTTTCACAGCAGACAAAGAATTCGCTTCCATTTGGATCACTATTTGGTCTATTTTGTGCTGCGTTTCTACTCTTATGACTGTGACAACGTTTTTGATAGACACTGATAGGTTTAAGTATCCTGAGAGACCCATAGTGTTTCTGTCTGCTTGTTATTTCATGGTTAGCGTCGGCTACATCGTCAGAGTAATCATGGGACACGAAGCAGTGGCGTGTGAAAACAATATGATTCGATACAATGCAACTGGCCCTGTGGCGTGTACTTTGGTGTTTCTTCTTATTTACTTCTATGGAATGGCAAGCTCAATATGGTGGGTAATTCTGTCTCTGACATGGTTTTTGGCTGCTGGTCTTAAGTGGGGCAATGAAGCTATTGCTAGTTATTCCCAGTATTTTCACTTAGCTGCATGGCTTATTCCCACCATCAAGTCAATAGCAGTTCTTATAATGTCGTCAGTGGATGGTGACCCCGTTGCTGGAATATGTTACGTCGGTAATCAAAATATGGACAATTTGCGAGGCTTCGTTCTGGCCCCTCTGGTTATCTACCTCTTGCTAGGAACCTCTTTTCTTCTGGGTGGATTTGTTTCTCTCTTCAGAATTCGCAATGTCATCAAGCAACAAGGGAGAAGTAAGGCTGATAAATTAGAAAAACTCATGATTCGCATCGGTATTTTCAGTGTGCTGTACACGGTTCCAGCAACCATTGTGATAGGTTGCTATTTTTATGAATCCACGTTGTATGACGAGTGGATGAAATCTCAAGTGTGTCCGTGTGTGCAACATCAACGACCTATATACTCTATTGTTATGTTAAAATACTTTATGTCCTTGGCTGTTGGTATAACGTCCGGCGTGTGGATTTGGTCAGGGAAGACTTTGGACTCGTGGAGACGGTTTACGCACCGGATAACCGGAACTGGTCATCGATATCAGAACCACACTTGTGGTACCGTGGGAAGTGCTGCCATTCAAAGGACGGTGAAACAAATAAATTATAATCCACCTGGTGTTGGTGTCGCTCCGAGTGTACAGTCAAGTCATGTAGGTAGTGTTCAAAAACAAGCACCTCTTAGCCACGTATGACAAAATGGCGACCCTCACTTTCCAAAGAATGAACAGACTGATAGCATTATTGTAGCGTCACAGTCGGGGAAAGTCGAGGGTCTGAACAATTACGGACCCATTTAACAACAAAAATAGAGAAACCCCACCCCTACAAACCACTACCAAAAGAAATATAACTATTTTTTATATAGGGATAGAGTTACAGTTTTAACATGTAGCATTGGGAAAATATACAAGGGAGAATAGTTTGATATGTATACTAGACGAAAAGTCGGACAACTAGTCAAATACATTGATTACATAGATAGATGGTCATAGATGTTTTCCTGCCAAGCGTGCTAGAAACAATGGTTCCTTGTTTTTCTTGGTAGAAACGAACAATTTATTCGTTTTACATTTTTTCTATATATATATTTTTTTCAAGTCTCTCTTTTCATACGTACATGTTTTAGACGCTACATGTGGAAGTAGATATGTGTAAAACATTCTCAAATATTTTTTTTAAATCTCTTTTTACCATGCTAATGACTAAATTGGTGCAACCATGTGTAAGAACAGTTCACTAGAGGGTACCTACGTTTATATTTTTCACTTCAACTAATGGTCTCGCTTATATATTTTTTGTTTTAAAGCAGTTGGCGATTTTCTTTTATTTTGACCGTCGTACGAAGTCAATTATCGAAATCAGTTTTTTTTTTTAATTACAAAAATATAGTCCAAAGAAATAGTGTGCGGAGACAGGAAAAAAAAAATAATTGTAAATTGAACAAAGTGTATAGTTGGACTAGGAATACGTGTGTATAGTTTACAAGTCTGTTTCTACGTTTTGTAAATAATTTTAATAATAATATATACATACAAAAACAAAATTATTTAAAAAAAAATATATACGTTTCCCAACAGTGCCATACGATGGACGTACAAGTGTGAATGTTGTGCTTCTTTTTTAAAAAAACAAAACAAACATGAACAGTGCCATAGGGACTTCTGCATGTAAAAATCAGTATGATTTTCCTTTTTAAAATAATGAAGAAATATTGTGAGCAGTTATGACATGGTTTCTTATCTTCTCGAAGAAATATATATATAATTATAAACTCTACTGTGTAGATAATATAATATACGTATATTTATGTTAAAAATTCTTTTTTCACGTAATGTCCCGATGTATATCCTTGGCTGTACACATGAATCAGTGTTTCTCTGTATAAGAATTTTTGATGTATTTTTTAATCTTGAGAAAAAAAAATGTCTAGTAGCTTCATACTATTTGTAATCAGCCTATATTTGCACTGTGGTGTAAAAAGAAATATTTAATTTCCCAGAAAAGTAATTCCTACAAACTGTCTCTTAAAGCTGTTTATATATATATTAAAAAAATAAATACTTGTGAGTTTGTTATATTTAATTTGTTAACAATACCGGTAAGGATTGTCTTACAGTCTGGATCAGGAAGTTCGATTTCTTTCTTACAGTTAAATTTGGATAGAGTTTGTTTGTATGTGAATATGTGTGTTTCCTTGAATATTTGTTATATACGTTTACAGTTGTGGGAGATATTATGATGTTCTTTTACGGACAGAACCTACAACAAGTGTTAATTTTACTGGATTTTTGTTCTTTTCCAGGAATAATAAATATTGTCAGTTTTACCATTCTCAAAGACGTCGTTTCTTTATCCGTTCGGCATCACATACTGAAAATAGTACGTTATCCAACACTCCCACTTCAAATATAGGGTCTTCTCGTTATCTTCCAGTTTTGTTTTGAGATTTAATTCTCCCAGTTTCGTTGGATTTTCCATAATATGTCTTTTATTTATTTTTTTAATGTTGAAAGCTAAATACGACAGCTTTTATCATCATGGCTGCTGAGTTAAGAGTGACAGTTAGTAAGTAAAATCGGACAATCGTACAAAAATGGGAATGACGTTGTTATAGTTGGTTTTAGAATTAATTTTTCGTTACTAAGTAACGAACTTAATATCATCAGCATAGTCCTTGTACACTCAGATGCAGAGAAAAATGACCGATGCAAAATTTCAAAGGTCGAAAATGAGAAATATAACATGTAAAAAAGGTTTATTTTATATCGTCATAGCATGGTTATTTGGTCCACTCACATTATACAGTTTCTCGAACTTAATTTTCCATCCTTTTTCTATGAATCTGATTGTACACCCATTTACATTTATTGTAATGTCGTAGGACGGTATAGTACAAGTCTCTAAGGGTGGATAGCTGGAGGATTTCTTGGGATACTGGTTTTATATGGATAATTGTTGGATATATAGAGGCAAATAAAAAAAAACTTAATTTCTCAGCTGACATGTATGTTCACATATATACAAACTCATGAATCCACAGATAGAATACAAATGAGGTATTTACAACTCGATTCAGTCATTTATATACGTTTTAAAATATCCTTATTACGTATTATTCTGAACACTTTTAATCATATATACCTACAATAATGTTGAAAAAGGAAATGCCGAAGCAGAGAGTTGTTTTAATGTTGTAAGTTTGTGTTTTCTTAAAAAGTTAAACATATCAGAGCTTGTTATTAAGTTTTTTTCCCCCTTTTTTCTGTCTAAGCAAGAAAAAATAATTGAAATTGTACAGCTTTAGATAGAAATTAAAATAAAAAAAGGTAATTAATGAATAAGATTGTTGTATTTCGTATGCCTTAAGCTGCAATTGTATCCAAAAAAAAATATGTTCCTTTTGGTTCAGGAAAGAAAAAACTTTTTTATAAATATATATATACATATATATATGAATATAGAATAACAAAAACATAGTTTATAAATGATGTTTTATGTGTGCTATATAATGTATATAAATATATATCGTTGAGGTATTGTGATTTGTCAATGAACATTGAAAGATTAAGAAAATAATCATAATAATAATTTGTTGTGTAGGAAGAGAAAAAAAAAACACGTCAATTTCCATTAACAAAATGGAGAGAGAGAGTATACGATTTCTGTCAACTTCTCTTTTTTTTCTTTCGTATTATATCGTAGTTAAATATTGTTAATGGTCATAGTTTGAATATGGTCTGTCATTAAAGATCGAAATCCGAGTTAAAATTTTCTGGGTTTTTGATGAATTTACAAGTTCTTTACAGAGTTTTTTTTTCCACAAACCGCTTCGTATTATTTATTACACAAGTGATTGATAATGAAAAGAGTCGAAAATAAATGAATGAAGAATTTGTACAAACAAAATTTTGTTTATCAGATCTAAAATTAACGATATTCTTGTTATAAGCTCTTTTTAAAAGAAATAAATCATTATGGTTGTATAGTTAAATTGAAGTTTTTTTTTTGTTTGTTTGTTTCTTGATAATGATAAAACTTTGGTCGGAAATTTGCAGTAAAGTATTACAGACAGATGTAGCCTAAAGAAGTGAAGATACCAACAAAATTATTGTAAATTTGTATAGTGTTAAATTTAAAAGGAAAAAAAAAAGTATATATTTTTTTTATTCTTTTAAGTTCACAATCGTAATAGGAAGTTCTGTTACTATGTAGAAATTCTACATATTTAGGTCAGTTTCTCTCTTGTGGTCTAGTTTCGTATTTTATGGACAGAATTATAAGAATATTTGAATAGTCGCAAGTGGAAGTGTAATGTATCAAATTTCAAATTTTACTTCAAACATACTTTGGTCAGGTTTAATTGTTGTGTTCATCCATCTCATTAGTGAGTGAGTGGCTTATACGAAACCATTTTGATATCTCGTTTTTCGGAATATGTCCGGTCTTCTTTGAAAGAAGAGGAGGATGTAGCAGTGTATGGAATCAATGTACTAGTTTATTTAATTTTCACTAATTTCATTATCTTAGACAACTTTTGATTCCCCCCCCCAAAAAATCTTCCGACTGATTCTTCAGCATCATTTTTGAGACTGCTTTCTGGTAAAAGAAATACTCTGTAAAAGTGTTGCTGACGTTACTCATTGTTAGATGTAGTCTTTACAATATCAGTTATGTCTCTGTTGACTTCAGATATTGCCACAGATACAATCAGCAGCCCTCTTTCGTTTCGTACACAGCCTAACCCACTCATTTTTGTGAATGACACACGACTCTTGTCCTCTCTTTATATTTGTCGGTTCTCTCTACTCTTTTTCTCTTCCTTATGTTGTCCTGTCGCCCTCCTATCCCCCCCACATCACCAATCTCTTCTCTCTATTATAGTTCACAAACAATAAAAAAAGACGGGTCTTTTGTGTTTGCGAACCATCACTTCTTTTTTTTTTTTTTACAACGCATGTGTTACAGCGCAAGTAGAAGGGATTCCCTTTTTTTCATTCACTAAACTAAAGAGCTTACAACAAATGAAGATGATAATAACAGATAACAAAGATAGATTTTGTCGTGCTTTTACAATGTTTGCTTCTGAGATTGTGTAAATCGTCCCCTACAGAGAGCTGTTCTGTTCCCTTTTTTTTTACTCGTGCATTATTTGACCCCTCATTCATTTGACACAAATCAAGCCATCACAAAAAGAAAAAAAAAAATATATATATATATACTTATTCACCTCCCCCAACTACTTTCAAGCGTCACATTCACCCGTCTTAGTCACGTATATGAGAAAAAACAGCACATACAGACATTACAGTGAAGGGGAGACTTCTTTAGCTTTAATTTAAAAGAAAATTTCTTTTAAAAAAAAAAACTTCAGGAAGACGTGATGCTAAGTGAATAAAAAAAAAAGACGAAAAGAGCGTTGGAGAATGTTAAAACGGATTTCAGATCTTTGAATGGCAGATCAATGTGGTGTATTAATAGTCTCTTGTTTGCTTATACTGTCACGATTAGACAGACTGGAATGGAAGGGT
Organism: Lepisma saccharinum; assembly: GCA_022664845.1. Classification (NCBI taxonomy): domain Eukaryota; kingdom Metazoa; phylum Arthropoda; class Insecta; order Zygentoma; family Lepismatidae; genus Lepisma; species Lepisma saccharinum. Next base: position 49,022 of record JAGDQP010005991.1, read on the forward strand.
ACAAAAAAAAAAAAAAAGGAAGCACAAGGCTTTTAGGATGTTTTCCAAGTAGTGGAAAAAAAACTACGGGGAAATACGAAATTGGCGTTGGCTGTCTGTTTTTTTTTTCCTTTTTTTAATTATTATTTATTCCGTTTTCATTTTCCCGTTGTTTATGTATATGAAAAACGATTTTCTCTTTTATTGTTGTCTGTTTTTGTAGTATAATTATTTATTTATAAAAAATAAAGGAGATATTTCACAATTGACAGACAATGCAGGAAATATTATCTAGCTTAAATAAGAAAAATAGTGCGTTTTTTAAATTTTTTAAATTTTCTGTCTTTAAATGGAAGAATGAGGATCATTAAGATTATTTTTAAAACATTGAATTAGTACTCTTAATTGTACCATTCTATGTTCGATTTTCTTTTTTTTTTAATTCGCTTGTTGGGTATTATTCAACGTTTCGAAATAAGTGAAATTTATCATCACAGAGAGACTGAAAGGTTCAAATTTGCGCTAAAATGTGTACAAAAGGTTCAAAGTTTTGTTATCTTCAGTCTAGTATGTATAGTTCAGATTCATTTATAAAGCTGTTGCTTTTATTTTATGCTTGAAAATGTCAGATTTCCACTTTTTTTTCTAACGAGACAAAGTGATACATCTATTTTGTTAATGCACTCTTTTTGTTAAACAAAGCAAACTTATACTTAAGCGATGTGCCATATATAATGCTTGATAAGAGAGAAAACATGAAACTAGATTATTCCTTACGTGTAACCATAATAGATTCTGTATTTGCATGTATGTATTCTTTACTGGTAACCAAAATCTGTTCATCATTTCCAGAAAATGATTTGTCTTCAAGATAAAAAAAAACTTTCTGTTAAAAAAAAAAAAAAAGAGAAGTCGTTATGTATGAATTGAATATCCATAATTTCTATGTTGTTGAGATAAAACTGTAGTATGTAATTTGTAAAATTTACAAATGGAAAATATTATTGACAACGCAGAATGGGTCGTGTTGGTCATGGAAATTTCACCGTTAAGGATTTGTATGTGTCATTACTTCTTGACATTTGTTCTAAGCTTTTAGATGAAATTATCAGTCAGTTCTAAGGGCGGTAAAGATTATACTTAGAGAAGATATAAGGTTTTCGTTACATACACCATTATTGATTCTGTTATTAAAAGTTAATGAGGTAATGGTAACATCAGTGTTCTGGGAGTATTTAATTTGAAAGATCATGACGGAAAGACAACGTTGGTTGATGCATGATACTTTCCAAAGTCCATTAAATGGAACAGGCCGCTTTTATTCTGGATAGGAAACCCAAACAGCTTATTATTGGTGTCGATTCACGATCTCAGCGTACACTGTGACGTTGTTGTTATTACTTTGCGAAAACGTCAGGCTACTTGGATTTTATGAATCAGGACCATATCTATAGTTAACAAAAATTGGTTTGTTTGTATTGAATGTTCAGAATTTGTGGTTTTCTGTGCAGGTAATTTGGAAATTAAGAGTAAATTGACATGGTTTATGAGTGCAAATATTAACAGCAAAGGAGTAAATGTTATTTAAGTAGTGGTCCCCAATTTACAAGATATTTCTCGTTTTTTAGTCTAGTTGAGAAGTAATTCACACAAAAGTGACTGTCGTAAACAGCCGTTCCTTTCCATTAGCTTAAAAAAAATATCAGTACCTTTTGTCAAGTTAACCTGAGATCGAGAATAGTTTTTTTTTGGCTAACGTTGGTTGGTTACAGTACCCTAAAAGTAATAGAATATCGTTAAATTTGGAACCTTTCCATACAGAGAGACTGTTGAATTGTTTAAATTCCAGAATCCAAATTGATACATCGATACGTGCTTTGAAATTGGGTAATTCTTTCATCACTTTTTTAAGTGTCAAAAAGTATAACACTAGCTCCAACTTAAGTACAAAATCCATGGCGACATCTGCAAATATCAATAAATCGGTAAATAAATATGAAAAAAAAAAAAAAAGCCAACAGCATTAGAGTGTAATGAGTGGAAGAAGAATCTTTTACAAAAAACAAATATTATGTACTATATATTCAGTTATTCTAGTCTTCAAAAATAAGAAAGAAATATATGAAAAACAATAAATTGTATAAAAAATAAAATCGACGAATCAAACCTCAATATTATTGTGTTGTGCGTTCCTTGCATAGACTAGTCACTAATGTTTTTTTCTTAAAGAAAAATGGATGTGAATGTATATAATAAATATATATATAAAAAAAAATCCTTATTACATGGAAGTAAAAGTGGTGGTGCTTATAAGAAAAGTAAAAAACAAATGAAAACATATATTTGTTTCTTGTTTTTTTATGTAAAAGATTGTGTATTTGATAAAAGAAAAGAAAAAAGAAATTTAATTAACGGAATACAATATAAAGGTGTTTATATTAAGTATTTTTTTTTGTAACCTTTGGTTATTTTTTAAAACAGGGTATGTGTACTTGTGTGTGTTTGTTTTTTAACATATCAAATACGTGTTAATTGCAAAAAAATGAAAGATTAAAAAAAAAACAATACAGGGTAGTGTTTGAATACGTTGTGTTTTTATCTATGTATATACTGTACGGAGTAAGACAAACAAACAAAAATACACCACTTGGAGAAATATAAAATAGTTGTATTTATTTCAAACAGATTTTAATTACAGTAACTACTTCATTCCCTAAGAGTGTCTTTATGTGTTCTCACTGTCAGCGTTTTGTGGCTATATCCATGAAAGAAAAGTTCAGATGAAGGTTTACGGAAGTTAATTCCGTACATTAATTATAGGTGGAAGCAGTGTCGAGTCGCTGTTGCGGCCATCTAAGTGTCAAAGCCACCAGACAATCACAAGTTTGCATAGAGACATAAAGTGCAAGTAATTCACAAGTTAGAGCGGTTTTAAGAATACATAACCTTCAGATCATTCAAATTTGAATAATTTATTGAGCGGCTGAATCATCAAAGAAATAATAATAATAATAAAAAAATCCAATGATAATAGCTTGTCACAATTTAAAAATTGCGCAGCTACTACTGTATTACTCTATTTCAGACCTTGCCGTTTACAAGTATAAATAAATGAAATCAGAAAGACATTAAAATTTGAAAACTGCAGACCTTTGGCTACATTTTGTCATATTTTGAAATTTACCAAAGATACTTTTTTATGTTTAGAATATTGAGGGACCGTACTAACCGTATAAGCATCCATCCTTTGTCTGATGAAGACCTGAATCTTCTGTTGGGAAGGGAGAAATGAGATGCGCTGAGGCATGTTGCAGGCTGTACTGAAATTAAGGATTGATGCTACAAAGCTTGCATATAAAACCAATTGATTTGTTTCAACTGCTAACAATAAATAAACATGGAACATTCATTAAATAACACGAATGTTGTTCTTAAGTGCATGGAAAAAATATGTACAACGAAAAAAATCGTATTTCAGGTCACAAAATGGTTTCTTAGCAATACTCTATAAAATAGTGATGGTCCATCAGTTTTCGCCTACGTAATAGCCCGTATAGCATGGCCACTCATTGTCGACTTCCAACGTGAAAGAGCAATGAAACATTATTCGTTTTTTTGTGGTAAAAGGGTGTGAAGCCTTCTGAAATTTACAGAAGAATGAATGTTCAGTTGTTTTTTAGTCAAGTAGAGTACGAATAGGTGGGAAAATCTGAAAATGTAAAACAGAATATCAGTGAACAACATCGAAGTGGAAGATCAGTTATCGTGGGAACTGAGAAAGTCATGCTCCCCATCTTTAGGGATATTAATGGCCCTAAATTACTTTCAGGAAAAGAAATAGCGCTCGATATAGTGTTAAACTAGTGAAACGTTGGAGCCCGCGATACGATCGAAACGCCCTGAGACGTCTTTCAAAGGAGTATTGTTGCTTCAAACAACGCTTGTCCCCCTACAGCTAAGTATACAATTAATACACTACGTGGTCTGAAATTTGAGGTGTTGAAACATCCATCGTACGGGCCAGTCTTGGCGACATCGAACTTTCAATTATTTGGTCTTCTGAAAGAGCATTTGCGGAGTTAGAAGTTTGCAGATGACAACGAAATTATAGAGGTGGTGCAAAGTTGGCTAAATGCGACCTTAACAAGGTTTATTCTAGAGGGTATCCGCAACCTTGTGGACCAAACGTATTGCGTGCGAAGCATAGGGACGGTGACGAAAAATAAGACGCAATTTCTGTAACCCCTCTTGTAGCACTTACTTTGGTTTGCCTCGCTTTGTGCAGACTGCAAAGAGAAAGGCCCTTAAATTTAGGACTTGACCTCGTTTTGTGCAGAGTCGTAAGACAATTTGGGAGTAATGTCTTCCTGATAGATTGGAAACTATATGCCGTGTAATGTTTGCAGCTAAGCTGGGCTGGGGGACACGAGATCTCCGACTTGCTTCCTAACGAGCATTCTAGCTTGTTAAAGGAACCAATCTCAGAAATTTCTCCCCTCTAGTGAGAGCGCTGCAGTCCACTAGCGCACATAGATATGAAAGTGTGCGCTCGTGGTATATAAAAGATACTACGAGCGCACAACATCCAATTTTGCGTGGCCACATTTAGGATCGTTGGCCATAGGCCGGGAGCGCACAAATAACTAATAAGAAGGGTGCATTATAGACGTTTAGAAGACATTTATTATAACTAAACTTTCATCATTACAATTAATATCATAATGCCTTTGTTTGCAACTTAATTGTTAACGCTGAATTAATTTCCCATAACTAAGGAATCGTAAAATATAATATTTTTCTCTGAATAACTGAAGATATCCATGTGCATCTGGATGAGTACCTTTCTTCGGAGTTCATCCTTCCTTCTTCCCTCTTTGGATATAAACTTTGTCCCACTTTCTGATTTACTTAAGTACTCGTAAAACGAGGAAAATACTGGGATGTGGCGAATAAAACTGGCTATTATACTCCCTTTAGAACGTACCGTTGCTAATGTGTTTTCCCGTCGGCAGAACACTAGCCCGCATCGCGGAAGGAAACCTGAAAACTAATAAGAAAATAAAACTGAATGAAATTAAATTAAAACAGAATCATAATTATTTAAAAGTTGAAAAAAAACCTCTCAAATTATGTAACACCACGTTTACCTCCAACCATATTCTTTATTTTACAACGTCCTTGGTCAGGAATATATGAAAGAATAATAGATGGTGATCACATTCCACATTTATGTGTACAATTAACCGTTTTATGTAAAGCAACGATCTCCAACAAAAGATGGCAGCACTATCTCTGTATATGTCTTTACTTTTTTTTTTTTTTTATCGTTGCACGAAATTTCAATGCTGCTCCTACAAATTCAAGCCTAGAGAGTTCTAACTTTCAGGGAAGGAAGCTCATAACCAATTCAAGAGTTCGATCAATGCTGATTTTTAATTTTCGTTATTTTCATTGTTGAAAGCTTCATTGTTATAGGTTTTGATATTCACAACAACATTCAAGCACGGTGGAATAAGGGGTGCTTTTGTCAAAAATGATCTAGCTGCACATTATAATATAAGCTGAGGCCATCTACTTTCAATTCAATGTACTATGAGAGTGCGGGGTAGCAGCACTGAAACACTAACGCTGAAGATAGGAGACCTTGTGAGTAGTTTCTGAAAATTCTGAGTGGAATAAGGAGGCTATCCCACAGTTCTTTGAAACCTTAGGTCTCACTGGTCAACTGCATGCCTAACTGACCAATGGGAAAGCAGCGTCCATATGTCAAGAAAATGAATGTCTCTCAAAGTTGTGGTGGCCAGTGTCGAATGTCGATTGCAGGTCGAAGGACAGATGAAGGTAGTTGTTTGCTACAGGTAGTTGTATATATATTGTTTACAGTGATTCCTGTGTGGGACAAAGTAAAACCTTTCCTATCATGTGTGTATGGGTCTACATGATTGGCATCGGCTGGTTTGAGACTACAGGTTCTTGGTTCCAGGCCAGACATATTTGACACGTAATGCAGATTTTATCATAATTGAAAACTTGAACACATCTTAAGAGTGGGAAAATCTTATTCAAAATACAAGAAAAAAGAATCCATACACTGCATACAGAAGATTTTGGATATTATGACAATACGGCCTTGTATGCATCTTGAATAAAGAAAAACACAGCTTTCTGACAAGGCTGATATTACTTAATAACAAAAGAAAGTAAAATTTCTGAGTTGTAGAGTGCAGTCTGAAGAAGGAAGTGGTATACTTCCGAAACTGTTACATTTTAATTTCTTTTTCTTATTAAATATCAGCCTTGTCAGAAAGCTGTGTTTTTCTTTATATAATATTTTGTTAGTTGTACTCCATTAATAAACAAACCTACAAAAAGAAACAAACGACGTACTGTTATACGTAGACTTCTTGAAAGCATCTATACTCAGACTCCAGGGTGGACATAAAGTGGATGTGCATTTCACATACAGTGATATAGCTCTTATACAGTGACGTAACTAACTGCCTCTGCGCCCACCTGTAACTTTCAGTTGATGCACTAAGCCACGACATCACGCAAACACTGTCACTTTCAATTGTATATATAGAGATAGAAAATAACTGCAAACAAAGAGTGTAAGAGCGTGAAAGAAACAAACACTGACGCACAAACTATTCTTTCGTAGAATTACTATTAAACAGAGTAACTTGGATGCTTTAATTGGTGGGGACCGTCATAGTTCCTTTTCTCGGATGTCGAAGAGTATTCATATTAGTTTGGTGCAGGTATGTGGAACGGTATAAAAGTTCTAGCAGAAGCTTTGAAAAACTCAATTTTCAATTAAGTTTGGTAACACTGAGAACTGGAGTGCATGGTGTTTGTATTGCTTAGAAGAAAACTCTTGCAAACTTTGGTGCAGATCCATTGAACAGTATAAAAGCCATTGTGATATGTTTTATCATGAGGTGACAATACTGACAACTGGAGGTGCTTGGGAATCAGGAAACACTGAGAGTCCTTTTTTTCTGGGAAGCAAAAGAACATTTGTTCCAAGTTTGGTGCGGATACGCCGTCCAGAAATTCTCTCTATGGAGAAACGGCTTAACTTCTGTGATTAATTATATTAACATCAGGGATTATTATAGTTTCCCTGTGATTCATGCAATGCCTTTCCTAGGAATATTAGCAATATACTTCCATGTTATGTCAAAACGTCTACAGGGACAGGAAATCTGGTAAGATCACATGTAAAACTTTCGAACCCATTTTTCTGAGAACTGCATTTTTCGAGAAAATCCATTCTTCCATCGAACTCCTCAACTGCAGATAGTTAGTTCAATACCTACCTCATACAGTACGTTAAACCCTTTCTGATTGGTACTTTTGTGCATAAGTTACAGAGAATCTAATAAGAAACTTATTATCTCGAAAACCTATTTTTGCGGGATACCCGCTTATTGTACGAAGTACTACTTCAATCAGAATAATACGGCGATGTGTAAGTTTACATTATATGTTATAGGTAGTCGTATAAAATTTTATTTTAAGTACTGTATACATTTTTTGTAAGCATTGTATTTTTATGGAAAATAAAAGTTAAATAGTTACACTATTAACATATAGGATAGGTATTTTAAAAGAATAGACAAAGGCTAAATCACCTATATAAATAATCACCTCCCGAGATGTGAGTCATTATTTCGGGAACCCTGTACAACAGTTTCAAATATTCATTGATACATACAGAGCGGAGCCCCCGCTGCTCAACAGTGGGACGATATAAAAAAAAAACGGGGATAAAATCCAAAATTCAAATTTAAAGAAAGTTTGAAAACCATTTTATGTTCTACTAAAATGTCCAATAAACACTAAACTACTTCGTTTGTAATTCCGAAACGCATAATCATTAGTGCACGTCAGCTCAAATTTCACCAATTTATTCAACATTTTCGAAACATGGTTATATATATTTTTTCTGTGTGCAGCAGAAATTGAGGCAATTAATTTATGTATATGTGGTAGGCAGAGCCGTTGTAAGGTATTCCAGCGCCCGAGGTATATGTAGAAAATGTCGCCATCAGTTTTTATTGGAATTTTATTTACTTTAATTTTAATATATTGTATAGTAATTAAGAAAAGAAACGTAATAATGCCACTTATCACATTTTAAATAAATTTTGGGTAAAAAAATATAACAACTCTAATTGCCTGTGATTTGCATCAAAAACAAAACAAAAAACGAACGTTTATTTAACCTGACATTTGTTTTATTTTGACGCTTAGTACATTTGGAGTTTTTTCTTTTCTATATAGTTTTCGACGCCCCTGATTTGGTACCCCCCCAGATTTACGACCAGGTGGCTCACGCTCACTAAGTCACTGATTGTAGGTTTTCTAATTCGACCACAGCGCAATCATATCTTTAATGTGGTTGAGAGCTCTGTTCTAACGTTTTTTGTAATATATGTACATCGAAAAACTACATTTCACAAATTCATCGACACACACGAAAGAAAGCTAAGCGACCCAACTTTTTATTTTTAGTTAATATAAAGTGTAGAATAAACACCTTCAGGGCATCCAACATTTAGCTGCCACTAGCTGCAACCATCTATGTAAAACCTCCGAAATGTGACGAAACGCGTTGCGCGCGTAAATAGTTCGCGATGATGCATATAGAATCCGCACCTTTTGTAAATGAAAGATATGCGAAGAAGTGAAGGACTGGTTAATAGTAGTAACAATGTAGTGAAATGGGGTGAAGTGGGAGCTGCTGTGCAAGAGTGATGGATTAGACTCATTAGAGAAATGGGGTGCAAATGGGACCCAAGCTCAGACTTCTAAGGTGGAAAAGATCATATCATTTCTTCCATGAAATCTTACCTCCAGAAAGGGAAATAAATCTTTCAGAAGTAATGATTGTACTCCTGGTTAGCCCTAAGCTCTTGAGAACAAATTGGAAAATTTTCTACGATTTAGTAATGCATAACGTGTGACATATTATTACAAAAATTATAAATGATATATTTTCCTAGACGTACGCGCACAGCGTACTGAAATACTACAGAATCGAAACGGATTCTTCTGCGAAAATTTTGAAATTGAGATATTGGCATTATTGACTTCGTTTCCCTTCGCTTTATCACTTTCTTACGCATTAGTAAGATTTTGCGACTCCAAAATCTTCAAATTCATTTGAATTTCGTGAAAAAAATTAAGGACAGGAATAATTAACAGTAAAAGTTGTATATGATTTTATCTTTTCCAATATTAATTTGCAAAAGTAAAATTTTGGTAAACTATTACCTTCTCCAACTATTTTTAAGATACCTGAAAATTTTCCCTAGCGTTTAAAAATTAGATATGTATAACCAGAATGTTTGTGTCAATTTCCTAACATTTATGGTGCTTGGACAAGGACCCGTTTAGAAATAAACACATGAAAAGATAATTGCTAGTCTGTGTTTTTCACATATCTGTATAGTTTACTTATTCCACATTTTTGGTTACGTTTGTTTTGGCATGCTTTGAAGTACACTTCTTGCGTTTTATTATTAGTATTAATAATTATTTTAATACAATCCTTAAAAATTACATTTGCTTCGAAAACAAGCAAGTTATTCGATGTCCACGTGCTCAGAAGACACGCGGAACATTTTAATACACTTACAAAAAGCTGTGAAATCCGAGCAAAAACACCAGAGGTACAAAAAGTTCAGCCAAGTTCTTCAGCCCTAAAAAGTGCTGAAATGGAGGACGGATGAGCCAAGTTCCTTGGCGACAGCATGTAAGAGGAACACTGGAACTTGGAGTGTCAAATACACATTCACACATTTATTGTACATTTTACATGAAAAAGCTTTTATGATATACGAAGATTGGAAAGAAAGAAGTGACAACACAGTCGCTATGTTGCATGTGAACAAGTGAGGGCGCTAATGTTTCAGCATATGCAGATGGAAGGTAGCTAACAAACCCTACATCACTAGCGCAGGACCTACAGGCAAACGAGTACGAAGCTGTTACGTACAGGTTACAAATTTGACCGCCCTAAAGACATTTAACATCAGGGTTGGTCACGTCTTCCTTATCAGGATCACTATATTGGATGAAATGTGGGCATGACTTTACGAGCCCAAATTGAAACGCAGGTCCAATGGATGGTGATATCCATTACCTTCCTGCCAAAAACTGCATCAGGTATCCGGAGATGTGGAACTTATACCATTAGTGGCTTATGATGTAGGGTGTGTGTGTGATACTCTGTCATGCAGTTCCTCAGGGTCGGACGATGAATGTCTCGAAACTTCACAGATACGTGGAACATCGTCTCCGTCCTGAGGTGCGAAGGAAATGGCTGCATTTCCAAACACGCGAGTCTCATTGCCTTGCATGACAATGCCCGCAGTCACGATGCTGATCTTGAGAGAGAATTGTAAGAGCTGTGGGACTGGGAAGCACCCAAGAATCCCCCACATTTACTAGATGTGACCCCCGTGTGACTTCAATCTATTCCGTAAACTAATAAAAATCACTGTACGGGAAGAGTTTCTACATAAGTGACGACATCCTTCCATTTCCGTAAACATTAACAAACACGGCGCTGCAACTAGTGTCCAACGTCACCCAGAAATGTGACCGAATGATAAATAAGTTAGGGGATATTGGAAAAATATAAAGGTATGTTGATTCCAGAAAATTGGTTTGTTATTTGTTGATATGGTTCCATTACTTTTTCCTGTTCATCGGTTAAAAATTAGATGACTGATAGATTCACTGTGAGTAATGCGGAATAATCAGGGTTCTTCTGCACTAGCTATTGGCGCAGCCTGTATTATGAAGTTCCAAATTCTTCGACCGACATTAACCCGTACATCGTCTTCTTCATATGTTGCTGTACTTTACTTTTCACAAAAATAATCTAACCGTAAAGACTACAGCGCGTCAGGGAGAAGAAATAGGCCGAGTAGCGTCCAGGGTCTATACTCTAGGGACCATTCCGACATTCACCTAATGGAACAGAAAGAAATTCTCAGAATGGCCCGTCCAAGCGAGGTTTGAACCGGTACCGCTTCTCCAGTGCTCGTAACTGGGAACGGGAACTGGGTAATCAATCTACTTGTATTCTCCTGCAACAGCGTTCTTAGTACCAAATCCGTGTAGTAGAATGGTTTACGTCGTAGAAAAGTGCTTAAATTCGTTCTGCTGCTTGACTATTCTTAATTGATGTTCTCTAGTGTCTCCTTCAGCATGCCTGGCAATGCTGGGATGGTTCGACTAAGACTCTGACTGCTAACTTCCCCATTTCTTGACCCGCAAGAGTGCTCATGGAGGGACGTTATTCCTCAAACTTGAGACGAGTTTAAGCCATAGCCGCCTGTCCATCCATGTAACACTAATTAAAGAAATAAAAGCACAATTAAAATAAACAGCGGCAAGTGCTAAACCGAGATTAACACTTTATTTTATTAAAATTTTTAAAGCTCGAAGTTGTTCAGTAAACTTTAAACCTTTGGCAATATGATCACGCGAAGCAAAAATATATCTCTAAACAAAGCTCCGAAAATCTTTGTTCATAGTTACTATTTTATAGCCACGTTGCCTTCATAATTAAATGTGTGGCATGTGATCTGCATACATTCAAAGTCCAGAAGAAGTTTTATTTTAAATTGATATTAATGTCCAGAAGAAGTGTTTATGTACTGGCTTTTCCCCCCGTCAAAATGGAATAAGGAATACATAGTTTAAAACAGAACTCACAACCAGATTAGATTTCAAAGGTACTATACATTGCTTAGGATTTTGTAACTTCCAGTACGTCCGGTATTTGACAGTATATTCTATGCAACCTTCACAAAAACCAGAAAGAAAAGACTATTGACGATTGTTTTAAGATTATCATAGAAGAAAACAGAAATAAGAAGTGCGATTAGGATTTGCACCGCAGAGGAGAGGAAACATAACTCCTAATGAAAAGACAAAGGACAATATTAAATGTATGTAGGGGCGCTGATTGTGGCTAACCTCGTGGGCAAGAGGTGCGATTTGGTCATTGAAACACTACAGTGCGTGAATGTAGTTATCCAGTAACCTTTCGGATGCAGTAAGAGTAGAGAGCCATGCGCCATTTTGATGATGTTGAATTTCGTATCGGTAAGTGATCATTTGGCAGTATTATGCATTTTAATAGTTATGCAAATAGTAATGTCTTTCTACCCTTATATACTCTCCCCGAGGTGTGTTCTAGAGATAAGAACAATAGGAGCGTTTCACTGCACTGGGAATTTACGTACGTGGGCAAAAGATTAACTTTCATGACAATTGTAGTTCCAACGCAAATCTTGTTCAACGGGAAAATACTATTAAATAAGAAAATGAAATAATTTTTAAAAACAATTACATTAAAAAATTAACACATTTTCCTAATAAAAAATCTGAATTATTCCACTAATTATTAAATTTCAAACTGACGAAAAAAAAATATTAGCACATTTTTAAGCCATTACAAGCTTTATCCGAAATATATTGCAAAATAACCCCTTACTGTGAATAGGAGGAGAGAAACGTTTTATATTACAAATTTGAGGCTTTTGTCCTAACTTTTGCTAGGTAAAATATATTTTCATCAACTGAGCTCTAGAAATATAAAACAAAATTTTACTGGGTCTCGCTTTCCTTAAGGTTGAGAAATGGCCAATCATGATGGCCAATCATCTCTGTAACTCTTCCTAAGTATCCCACCTTCCAAGAAAAAGTTGACGTATTTTAAACTCTGAAAACATCTTTCAGATACGAATCAACAACTTTTTATCATTTCCTATAAATACGTTTGCAGTTCTAATTACAAATTTGAAAACTATTTTCGTGCATTTTTGTGCTTAGAAACAGTTTCTGCAGCCGATGAAAGAAATAAAATAGTTGGTTGGGAACGGGGATAGATAGAATCCTAATCGTCTAGGTAATACTCTATTGCTTTACGAGTGTTGATCACCTCCGCCATCTGTGTAAGATCCTTTCACTGATTTACATGGGAATTATGTTACCCGTTTTACATATCTTGGAAGTGGAAATTTGAACTTCTATTTTCACCTAATTCTTTAAAATGTTCATTTTTACGCGTTATGTTTTATATAAATGCACCACTTCACACACGGACAATATATTTTGCTGTGAACCGTGGACGTGTTGGGTTTTTCTAGAATTAACTATTAATTCTATATCACTTTCATATAGGCCTATTTCAAGAAAGTATATTTTTTGCAAAAATTGGCGCGTCAAAATAACTACTAAAAAAAATAGGTCAAAACAGAAGTTTAAAAAATCTACTTCTGAGAAACAGAAGTAGGGTAAAACAATTCCCTTGTAAATCTATACTAAGATGGTGGTAGTGATCAACACCGTTAATCAATTGAACTACAAATAACACAGGGTATTCCTCACTTTCCTAGCTACATAATGAAGAAGCCAGTGTCAAAAAATAGTGAATCTGAGTTAACAAGGACACGTTGTGAAGAAGATGTGTACCAAAAATATTAAAAAAAAAAAAAAAAAAAAATCCTGAAAAAATACGTGCAGGGAAACATGGAAGCGAACAACATTATGGACTCACGCGTACTTCTTTGTAAGCATAAATTTACACATCCTGAGCACAGGCAAAGAGAATTTCGGAAAAATGTTTTGTGCAAATTTAGACAAAAGTGTAGGCATATAATCAAGTCGACTTTTACGAACTATTTTTTCTTGTTGTTTTTCACATACACACACACACACATACAGACTTCGGAACCAAATTCTGAGTTTTGTTCCACTCTGCAATGCAGCAAAACGTTCAATTTATATTCATGTGGGTTCTACCCTTTGCTGAATATATAGATAATTTGCAATGAACTGTATCGTTGTACCCCAGCGGAAAATTGTACTGCTAAATGTATGATAATTGTATCATATAGGTCTAACAAAAAAAAAACTACTAAAAAACGCAGTACCTCTTTTGTGCCCGATGTCGATTATGTTATTATTATTTTTTTTTTTTCAGAGAATATGGTTATTCATGTAATTTACGTAGATTATGGGTACGTTATGCGTTCCTATTAGTGGGCTTTGATGTCGCGTAATGATGTCATATGCAAATGCTAGCCATTGGACAGTGAGTGGACAGGACAGAGCCACAGTAAACATGCACATACTGACGAGAGAAAGAGAGAGAGAGAAAGAAAAAGAGGCAGGGATGGGTCTCTTGATAGAGCCTAAGTTTATTATTACTGCATGAAAAGCATTACCAACTGATTAAACAGTCCATGTTTGTATAATGAGACGCAAATTTAATATAGTTGCTTTATATTGTCATTTATGTACACGCGTCATTTGTAATTTAAACCTATGTAATTTATAAAGCTATCGTCGCTTATTATTATTATTACTATTATTTCCAAAATAATACATTGGTACCGCATTTATCGTATTTTACAGCCATCTATATAAAATTTCTTTTTTATTACGCCAAAAAATAAATTTGCTTAAAAATAATGTTTCTCCGAAAATTATGCTTTACTGTTAAGAATGATGTAACAGCAGGGTTGAAAAAAATATATTTTATTAAAAAAAAAAAGAACAACAAAACATATGCTTAAAACGTGTTTTTTATGTTTTAAACACGTTTTTTATAGACTTCAAAAACAGTGTTTAAAACGTTTTAAACATTTTCTGAAAACTAAAAAATGGTAGGGCTTAGGATAGGTACTCCATCTGCAGTAGCACGTTTCAATCGCATTTCCGGTCTATTCTTAAGCATTTACTAGAGATTGTAGGTTCTATTTTACCAAATTTGGTGAAATTTGCTATTTGTTAAAATTAAATGACAAAGTTATTTGTTACATAAAATGTAAAAAGGTAAAGGGGCATGGGGGATGTGGAGGTAGTAGATCCACATATTCTCGATCAACGGCACGAAGTGAGGTGGGATGGTCAGTCCCACGCTGGGTTGCCTTTACCTCCCAAAGTTCCAAGGAATACCAAGGACACTGTGGTACTCAATTTGATAGGAGGCTGAGTATATCTCAGAGCGCCAGCTATGGGAACAATGAAGGAAAGTTCTCCAGTGTCCTGGCTGGGATTTGAATTACACTTCTTGAAATGTTTTCTGGTTCGGGCAACAAGACCTGCCATTTCCTTTTTACGCAATCTACATTTGGCTTTTACGGTTATTTTCGGAAGGATTGACTTAATAAAGTGTGTCCAGATTAAATTCTTTTTTTTCTTCCCGTGCAACCCACTGATAATGAGTCTATAAACAAACAGCAGAGAAGCAGAGTACATAGTGTTGTAATATATACGTATATTTCTGTGAAGTTTCTTTCAGTTTATTTTCATGTTTTTTAAATGTTGTTTTCTTACAAATGCTGTACGCTGCAGACAATCAATGTAATCAGCAGAATTAGATTTAAGATTTCACACACTCATCCCAATTTACTAATTGCTTTGTTTTCCTGCAGTCTTACGAGGTAAATGACGGGATTATTTATGCATTTATTGCCACATTGCTATACTTCCTATATCTTCATCCTGACAAACATAAGGGAACTAAGAACATATGGACATTAATAAAATACTAATAAACCTACAGGGAACTGAAGATATATATAAATTCCTAGAGATAAATACAATTTAGAAGACACCTTTACTGTAAACTGAAAAACTATAAATTCTTACCGAAATATGCTCTTATCCCGTATATATAATACGTTAATTTCTAATTACGGTACTATTCAAGGAATATATCTATATTTGATCATAATTACCATCCGCAAAATTCAATTATCTTTAGCTCAAAATCCCGGGAAATAACCTGCTTCTATTCAAGGGCAGAGATATATGTTTGCGTGTACTATAGTACATTGTGTTTCACTATAAAAGCTCGGTGGCATTGCTCTACTATGCTCCGGGCTCCAAGCCTCGCCCCCATATACTATGAAAATATATATAGATAGATACAGTGTAACAAAAATATTTTATGTTATATGCATATTTCAAAAGAGATGTATAAATGCATAATGAATACTCTCATAAACAAGCAACTTTACTACAAATAGGTTTCTTGTAATGATTCTGTTGCAATAGGGCTCTGAGAAGTATGATTTCAAAGCATATCATAACGTAGTTACGTCCCGCGGCTCCCCCCCCCGCGCTTTTTTGAAAGTATAACAACAGCTATCGGCACGTAACAGTATGGAGGCCATTTGGAAAATTGAATTTTAAAATAGGGTGGCAACGCTGACACTTTGATGCTTGGGTATAGGGAACAACCACAGTATGTTCCGATTGTGTCGAATATGTATACTCAAACCTTGGTGCGGATACGTCGAACTGAATGGAAGTAGTACATATTTAATTTTTAAAATTGATTGGTAACAGTGTCAATGGTGGGACCTGAAATACCTCTCTAGTACATAAATACAAAGTTTGGTTTTAATACGTTCAACGATATGGAAGCAATTAAACAAAATATATTTTCTGGAATTGGTTAGCAGCACACACAACTGCGGCGCCGGAAGTACCCACATGAACTGTCCCAGTACCTAATGCAAATTTGGTATAAATCAATGCGGATACGTCCAACGGTAACAAATATGAAATATAGATTTTTTAATCGTTTGGCAACCCTTACAAATTACGGTACCTGGAGTGCCTGTATGACCTGTCCCTATACCTAATAAACATGTATGGAAAATTTAGTGTAAATCAATGCACACGTGTAGATTTGTACTAATAAACGCATTTCTAAAAGTTGAATTTTTAAATAGGCTGCCAACACTTACAACTGGGGTTCTTGAGGTCGAGGACACTCAAAACTTTCTTCTATTGTGTTGAGTGATGATTAAGCTAAGTTTGGGGCAGATACGATACGAAAGATTTTTAAAATTATTTTTTTAAAAGTTGGCAACACTGAGAACTGAGCAACCCGGAATATCTCACATATATCAAAAAATATTTGTAATCTAGTGTTTAATTATGTTATATTACTTCTTAATTACCTATATGAAAGTAGTTTTTGCTTAAAGAGACGCTAGCAGTATTACAAATTGCTGCCTTGAAAAAAAAACGAAATTTAGAAAAGACGAAGGCTCGTATTTTTTTAAAAAAGGGAAGTATTAGAAAAAACGAACAACAGTAAGAGTACTAGATAAGAAGTTCTACCGCCCGACATAAACTCCAAGCACCGAATAAGAAATGATTATCAAATCTACACAGTTACCCACTATCGTTTCCTCATAAACATATGAAAAGAGACAAAACAACGTAATCATAGAAGTAAATACAAGCCCATGAAGTTTTTGTTTTCCTAGCAGTTTCTCAAAATAAATAAAAAAAGAGAAAGAATTGAAATGTTTTACTGGTAAAAACACACCCTTTTGTACTCTTAAAAATAATGATTCTTTCGAAGAAGAAAAATAAAATGAACATGTTTTAAACATGGCTTTAAAAAAAACATCGTTTAAAACAAATGTTCAAAAAGTTTTAAACAAAATGTTTAAAACAATCGCCTTTGTTTAAAACACGTTTAAAACATTTGCTTAGAACATTTTGTTTTAAACATTCGAACTGTGTGTTTTAGTTATGGGAATCGGGGACATCGAGTGTTAATAATAAGTATGAATTTATTTAAAACGCGGTTTTAGGTTACTGTTCCATCCGGTTGACGGACATGTATTAATTTCAGCTTCGTTTAAATACTAATTTTTATATTTTCTTAGCATTTTTTTTCCTGTTGGAATCTTTTCTTAACTTTATATCTAAATGTACAGCTTTCCTTTATTGTTTGACTTCTGAAAGGAAAAAACACACACAAAATCTAGGTTTACGAACAGAAATCATACATAAACAGAGTTTTGGAGGAGAAACCGAAAACTTAGCTTTGAAAAAAAAAATCAAAATCAATATCCATTTTTGTGTAAACATTCCCCGTTTCTCTGAAATCGACGCACATCAGAGTCTTCAGGCCAGCGTCTTCAAGGTTTTGAGTTCGAATCCCGCCTGGAACATTGCTGGTTGCGGATTTTAGAAACTTAACAGCTAATAGAATCGACACGGTCCGATGTCACTAGTTACTAAAATGGCCCTAAAGTACAAAGTTATCAAAGATCTAACCAGCGGTTTACTGAAAAAGAAATCAGGTTTTGGTCATTCCTAATTTAAATTAAAGATTTTATTACCTGGGTAGCCGCTTAATACGAATATTATCCTTAGAAATGATTGGATAACCGGTTAGTCTATTTATATTACACGAATATTAATTGAGTAACCAGATAAAATGTTCACATAATATGGACAATGAATACATAAAATATATTTTATGAATTCATTCATATGGGTACACGGGTTTTACAACTAGGAAATTACCATGTATTGTCTGAAAATTGTATCAAGAAAAAATGTTCAACTTGCCACACAATGCAGCGTGAATTTTGAGGAAAATATGAAAAGATTTTTTTTAAACCAAGTTACCAGTACAATACTTAGTACGTTCGTTTAACTAACTATTACTAGGCTTCCGTCAGTGAAGAGTACATTCTACTTATTCAGCATTCGTTGAATTTCTAAAAAAAATGTTGTGTTTTTCGACGCGTTTCTGTTAAGATTTTATTGACCTTTGTTTGTATAGATTTACTCTTTGGAGACTCTGTTTTAGAACAGATTCTACTGGAAAGAAGTGGCGGACCGTCATATGTTTGCTCGTTTGTGCAAACTACATTCTAATATTTTTATTATTGAAATGTATCGAAAACCACCTTGCATCTTATTCTTATCATGTTTTAACACACTGAACCCTCACTTAAGGATAATCTAAGGCAACGATCTTCAATAAAAGATGGCAGCACTATCTCTGTATATGCACGTAGAGAAGAATTGACTGCATTTAGAAAGAAAAAAACGTAGACTCCGGTTACAGGCGGCTTTTCTGACGCTGCACATGCCACGGCAGGAGTAATGCATTCTGTGTGGGGGCTCAAGATTTTCTGTACTGTGTTGGAAGGAACAGAACCAAAGTAGCAAGGATAGCGCAGACGTACCTGTTATAACTGTATTAGACGTATCTCGGGTTTCCATGGTTCTCATTCACATAGAATGACTCAGCGATGGAGGTTAGAATATCACATTTATAATGGACAAAAGGATTGTTAAGCCAACTATTACGCACACAATCTTTTTATTTGAAGCACCACTGAAACACTACAGAATTTCCATTCCTGCCATTGCTTGCGCGTAGAATGTTCTGGGCATACTTTTCACTGCCTTATTTCTACCTTACCTCATGTGTCCGCTAATGTATGTATCGTCTATAATTCTGCACGACGCTTTGAAGTTCACTTATTAATAATAATAATATATAATCACTTGTGATATTACGTCGACACTAATAATTCTTTTGTCAGGAGCTTTTCTCACATCTCTACTTTCTTACCGCCGTTTCCCCAATCCGCCTGGGTACTGTTGCCAGTCTCGACCAGCACGTTGTTATCAAATAATCACTAAATAGTCACTGCTATACTGTACGTATGTTTGGTACAGAACAGACAGGGTGGGGTTCTAGATTCTCATGGCGGTGGTCTAGATTTTCTAGGTCATACCTTTGATTTCCATGGTCGGTGGTCTAGAATTCCTTGGCTATACTCCTGGTTTTCTTGACAGTAACCTATATTTTCTAGGCTTAAACTTTGATTTCTTTAGCTGTTGTCTAGATTTTCTTGGTCATGCTCCTTGTTTCCTTGACGGGGGTCTAGATTTTCTAGAATGAACCTTTGATTTTTAAGCGCAGGTCTAGAATTTATTGTCCGTGCTCCTGGTTTTCTTGACGGTGGTCTAAATTTTCTGCACTACACCTTGGACATTTTGTACGGTATTCTAGAATTTTTGGAAACGTACGTAAACATGGCCATACGTAAACATAACCTGTACTTTCTATGCGCCCATCTGCGGTACCCACCTCACATTTTCTTTAACAAATTCCACACCATATTGAATTACATAGCACATGCCACAGATCATTGTAAAAATAAATAGGAAAAGTTGTTTTGCAGAATCCAAATGCATACAAAACAAACAAACAAACTTACCTTCAAATGTCTTAATTAGAAAACTAAATATCAGAGAGGCACATTCTGCTGAGTTCACAAACAGTTCACTTCTTCACTACCGTGCACAAAGTGACTTTTTTCACTTTATTTACCCGGTGGCCAGTATCACAAGCAGTTATTTTTTTTTGGAATACACGATAATTGCTTCTCAGCCACTACGCGCCATCACCAACCAGTCTCCAGTTAGTTTTTACTACGCAGAAGGAAAATCCGTTCACGTAGTTTGTAGTCCCTGGGATCGTACGGATCATAAGGATCGCACACAGGAGTGGGACTGTGTAGTATCCGTACAAAACTATTTGAAATAGCATTAAAAGGATTTTCGGTATAGAAAATCTTGTGTGTGATGCAGAATCTTGCTAAATTTCGCCTCTCCGGAATATCTAGACTAAAATTCAGCAATTTTTCTCTCAGGGTGTCTAATGTATTCTTATCGTTGCACGAAATTTCCTTGCTGCTCCTATAAATTCAAGCCTAAAGAGCTCAAACTTTCAGGGAAGAAAGTTTATAACCAATTCTAGAGAAAAATCGATGCCGATTTTTTATTTTCGATTTCCTTCATTGTTCAAACCGCTTCATTGCTGTTGTGAATATCGAAAACTATAACAATGAAGCTCTTTCAACAATGAACAAAAAAGCAAAATTAAAAATCGGCATCGATCATGCCCTTTGAATTCGTTATGAACTTTCTTCCCTGAAAGTTTGAACTCTCTAGGCTCGAATTTGTAGGAGCAGCAATGAAATTTCGTGTAACAGTGAAAAAGCGAAAATACATTAGACATATACGGAGATAGTGCTGCCGTCTTTTTTTGGAGATCGTTGGTTTAGATTATCCTTAATCATTAGACCCAAAATAAAAGACAGAGAAAGAGAGAGACAGAGAGGGAGAGAGAGAGAGAGAGAGAGAGAGAGAGAGAGAGAGAGAGAGAAAGAGTATGTACTATGTGGTTTCATCCGTCTCAGGCAGCAGCAGCTCGCTTGCTTTCCGCTTTCATTTCTTTCAGGTTGCGAACCGAGAACACTGAGGAAATTTTGGGCATCTCAGGGTGTGAAGGGAGTGCAGAAGACTCTGTTTTCTCATTTTGGGCAAACGAAGTACGCCATACCCTCCTATTATCTGAGCTGTACAGGTATAGTGTAAGAGGCATCACAAACGAATAGTTTTCCACTTACATTCGTGACACATATCAATATGTCGAAATTCCACATTGTGATGAAAAGACTAACTATGTACATAAAGACGCCTCCAACTCGTATGCTGTCAATGTAGGTGTACCCCAGGGCTCAGTCCTTGGCCCGCTGTTGTTTCTTATCTACATCAATGATCTGCCATTTAACATTGATAAATGCAAAACAATCTTATACGCAGATGACACAAATGTCATACTGAAAGGCAGGAGTAATGAGGAACTACAGGGTGCAATCAGTGACACAACCAATGAGCTTGAAAATTAGTCTCATCAACAATTTAATACTAAATAGCGAACAAAATGTATGTATTTTTATCCAAGTAACTCGGTGTCACAATCTTATCCAAACTTAATCATTAACAACAAGAATTCTGAATGTGTAAAACAAATCAAGTTTTTAAGGCTAATTATAGATGAAAAACTAAACTGGAAAACACATATATCAGATCTTTGCAGCACCCTTTCATCAGTCATATTTATGTTTGGATCATTAACTCATATCTTAGAAAAAGATGTCCTTCTCTCCCTATATTATGCTGCTTTCTTTTCTCGTGTCAAATATGGAATTGTATTTTGGAGTTCCTCTAGTGAGCTTCTAAAAATTTTCAGACTAACAAAAAAAAAAAGTTATTAGAATTATCGGGAAAGTAGAATACACCTAGCCTCGCACTCCATGATTTAATTACGTATTAATTGAACACTTGGTTATTGTCTGAATTCTATAGACGCCACGCAAATGTACTCCGTGGATTGACAGCTCACTAATTAAAAACTAAAATTAAATTTAACCCTTGACCTTTGTTTCCTGCGCCTTTCCCTGGCTTGGAACAGAGAATTGTACTCCCCCTGAAGGCTTTTTGCCTTTTCTGTTGATGATGAAAACATAAACAAATTAGGAAGAAATTTTTTTAATTTGTAACCCGAACCACAAGAAGATATAATGAAGTCATCGCCTAGGGCTCAAGGCCAATTTAGTTGAAGAAAAGAAGCAGAAAGGGTAGAGATGATTTTTTAAAATAAAATTATTATTGTTGATCATTGATATCAATGCAAGAAACTTGAAGTACTCGTCAATATTACGAAGATTTAGGTACCTCTTATTAGTGTTTTTTTTTAGTACAAGGAAACGGAGTATATATGAAAATTAATATAACATTATATGAATAATAATATTTGATGAATAAAAGTGCATACTACAATGGCATTAACGAACAAAATTATTTGATTAAACGACATTCTAGGACTAAAGCTCATGCGCATGGGAAACGAATGAAAGGAAAATGCGCAAGAATGTTGCGTGCAGTAATCCAATGAGTTTGTTTTTATGGTAAACATACATGATTGGTTGAAGGGTTATATTGTGATAGCAGTTGAAGTGGAAGGAAGTCAGTTTGTGAGAAGACAGCCATGGCATCATTTGCAGAGATTGACGAGAGTGCCTTAGTTACAGCGGCAGAGGAAGTCGAGGCCTCTGTGAAACCTACTATTTCATCGTGTAAGTGTACTTCCCGATGGATCGACGAAGCATGCATTTGGCGTGCTATTAACGATTGGACTCCCGGCAACCATCTTATATGCTGGGGATGTTTTAAGGGAAAAGGTAGTCAACGTGATCATGCTTGCATGGGTATGGATGGATTTTCGTTTATTCCAATTCCCTGGGAGGAAACACAATCATCGTTAAACAACAAAGCAGCAGATATTTTGAAGAATCCGGAAACTCAACAGAAGTTGTTTGCTGTGTACTTGGAATCTCATCCTGATGGTGTGAACCTTGCAAAAAATTTGGATTGGGCATTACAGCACTTGATGAAAACTTGTGTTTGGAAGTTGAAAGAAGCATTGCTGGAAAAAGATTGCCACTCGTCGCCATATTGCTAAGAGACAGTGTTTGCGAAGTGACATTGAATTGTATAGTGGACATTATATTCATTGGAACTATAATTATTGGCACTGTGTAGTGGACCATCCTATTTACTGGAACTGTGTAGTGGACACTGTGTTTTTGTTTAGTGGATATTATGGCTCAGTGTACATACTGTATTGGTGAATTTATTTTGGACAAGTGTGTGTTGAACACCGTAAGTACTTATTTACAAAATAATCCTATTGAATGCGCTGAGTGTAATTTACATCAACCCCATAATTGCATGTACGTTTGGAATACTGGATTTGTTATTGCAAACTATATTCAAAGTCATTTGAACGATCGAGAACTTTTCAAAGACTATTATGAACTTTTTGTACAGCAGGGTCATTCACATATTTTGAAAACTACCTTGTTTAATGTTATTTGTCAATTTATTCGAGACCCTGAATGCATTGCACAAATTATACCTGTAATTGTAAAACAAAACAAAACGCTGACTAGTTCACGCGTACTTAGTGCAAGACAGTACATCATTGACTTTCAAGGGTTTAAGATTTCCCCTAAGGAATACATTATTAGAGAATTTTGTTTAGTTGCATGTGATGCCACCTTGATATTTCATAGTCTTTTGAAATTACCTTGCGAACGTTGTGATTTAGCTGCTGCATATCAAACACAAGTAGATTGGCTCACACATCATTTGCATGGGTTACAGTGGAATACGGCCAATGGATATACTGTATCCCACATTCGCCATATATTGTCACAATGTTGTGATATGGGATCCATCTTTTATTGTAAGGGTCATGAAAAGATGGTGTTGTTGGAAAAAGTATTTCAACTGAAAAATATTGTAAATTTAGAAGACCAAGGATGTCCTGCCTTACGTGCACTGAATTTCAAAGTGGACATTTTAAAATGTACGTATCATGAACCGGTGAAAGAATATGCATGTGCTTTGCGGAATTGCATACAGTTACAATACTGGCTAAAACTTCAAACATTAAAAGTTGTTGATGGAATATCCACAATGAAATTGTAACTTGAAAGGATAATAAATCTATTGTACCAGAATGTGTATTTTTTTATTTCATGAAATGAAATTCAAACGATTAAGAGGTAAAAGGTTTTTATTACATCTAAACTACTCTACTACATGGATTATACAATTGTTGTTTAATAAGTTACATATGATAAATATTTAAAAAAAACTATTTACATTTTTTGTTTGCTTTCAACATTTTGTTGACCAAGTTCAGTACCAGTTGATCATTTCGTTGTAAGTTGGTTTTTGAAAATTTTGAAAAGATATTTACATTTCTAACTTTATAATAAATATATATGATACAGAATAAACCACATAGAACGGAATTGTCAGCTTGGTATTGAACTTTATTTACATGATAAATTGAAGAATTACGTTGAAGAAATTGTACTATTGGCTTTGGTGGACAGCGGCCGAGACTATCAAAATAAAAGGCGCGACGATTTTTATTAATGTAGATACATGTCCAGTGTGTTCCTTGTTGATATGACGGACTTAAATTAATGATTATTGCAGCAGGTGCCTTCACTATTACAGGTAAGTGATTTAATGCATATATGCCAGTCAATATGGAACTTGTAACACAGTCATGCAACACAACACTTAACATTTGATCGCTCCACATAGTCACTTTGAATTACAGTCTACATCATCATATTCAAGTACACTGGAACTTGGAGTAATGGGGGTTGGATTATATATGCTTTTTGGTTCATGACTTACATATCGTGACAAATCATGGTAGGTGAGAAATTTACTATAACATTGCGCTTCATAAAATGCACATCGGAACGTATGGAACTGATGTTGGTAATGACCACAATGACTTGCAGGAAAAAGTAATTTATTTGATTTTGGACAGTTCAAATCTTCTAGATTTAATACACTTCGTCCCAGGAGTCGTTCCAAAAACTGTTGTCTGTGGCGACCATGAACGTAGAGAACATCAATATGTTTTGTATAGTTTACAAGGACTTGTTGCAAATTGTCGTATGCTACGTCGCCTTCTGACCATTGTAATCCATAGATGTTTGTGGACAGGTACTCGTTGTCCAATTGAAGTGTTAGTGGTAAGTCTTCACTGCTAAAGGGTTGTTTAAAAATCCAAGTATGTGCGGTATTAACATCAGGATTGACAACGGCCAACTCCTTGACGATAAGGTCATCGTCACCAGCTTGATCAAACGCTAAAAAGTGGATGATTGCCCTCATACTGTTGTTATTACACTGATGTAAACAGGAATTTACTTTCACCTTATATACATATTTTGAGATAGAGTGCCAACTACTTAAATAATAATAACGACACAAAATTTATGATATTCAACGCCGGATTGATGAATTATACCATATTATCCGTATAAACGTTTCGGTCTTTATCTATCTGAATTAATGAATCAAATTGTGCATACACCACACAAGTAATGGAATGTTGGAGATTTTGGCTGAACCCCATTTTAATATTTACAGGTGAATCTTTGACGACATCCCATGTAGAATCGTCTAATGTATTAGTAGGCGACAAAATAAAAGCATACAGCGTATAGCCATTAGGATATTCTTCAGGTGAAATGGTATGCCCTGCATTTTGATGAAATATACCAGTCCCGGAAATTAAAGTATGGTAACTCGGAATAAACAAATTGTTTGCAAAATCAGGAGTCAAGGGAGTAGGTGGATAAAATTTAGAACCAACCT